>NBNE01000016.1:0-84034 GCA_002215365.1 Phytophthora megakarya
CGAGAATCGTATAAAATGCATTCTTCCCTGATACGTTAATCGATGTTACATTGTTACACAAGAACTGCAAACCTCCCGAACCCGAGGTCCGGGTATAATACTCAATTTGTGAAATGGTATCAAGCAGCAACACTGCTATCCCAGTACAAATAGTTTATAAAATCAATCGAGTTAGATTGATACTAAAAACTATTTGTACTGGGATAGCAGTGTTTGATTCGTCGTCGATAAATGGTTCCGGTATTAAATAACTGAAGCCGGTAGCTGAAATGATTCCGGTATACTGGTATGGTTTCAATTGTCCGCTATCTTTTACTATTGATACTTTTGTACCGTAGAGGCTAAACGGTTGGAAATGCTCTAATAATAAATGTTTTAAACCTGTAGATGCCTGGTGAAATGCTATATTGCTATCATAGCGTTACAATTCCGGTGGTTCATAGCACTGGTTTTACGGTTGGAATTATATCAAAACATTGTTGTGCTAGAGCAAACAAGCACGGAATTACGTGGTCCAAAGTCCGCTACGAAGAATTGCGCGTGCGCGGTCTCGGCCAACAAACCAGTAAGACCCCAGCGACGAAGTGTCTGTCACGAGAGATTGCGAAGCGGACTGTTCGACATTTTAAGCTTCTACAATTCAGTAGCATTTCCTTCAATTCATTCTCCAAGTCAATCGCCCGCATTCGAGTTTAGCAGCACAAGTAATCCATAACAATGCCACTCAACTGCGAGTTTAACGCACATAGCCAGGTCATTATCAGTTCACATTCACCCGTCCGTCCGTTCGGCTTGCATGCACCCATTCTTCAAGTAGACGAGTAGACGGCTGAGCAACAAGTCGAATGCCTCCGCACTCGACTTCTCCTCCTCCTGTGGCCAACGTGCGCCATGACCTGCTGCTGTACGTGAATGGCCAGCGCGTACAGATCGCCGAGAAGGACGCGCGGCCGGAGCAGACGCTGCTGCAGTTCCTGCGCCAAGATCTGGGCCTCACCGGCACGAAACTCGGCTGCGGTGAAGGCGGCTGTGGCGCGTGTACCGTCATGGTCTCGAAGTTCGACGTGGCTCTGGGCCGCGTGCGTCACATGTCTGTGAACTCGTGTCTGGCCCCGCTCTGTGCCATGGACACATGCGCTGTCACGACTGTGGAAGGCGTAGCAGAAGCCACAGGGCTGCATGAGGTGCAGAAGGCTCTGGCCGAGTCGCACGCCTCGCAGTGTGGCTACTGTACGCCTGGCTTCGTCATGGCCTTGTACGCGATGGTCAAGCAGCGCGAGACGGGCGAGCAGCTCACGATGGAAGACATCGAACACGGCATGGACGGCAATTTGTGTCGCTGTACGGGCTATCGACCGATTCTAGACGCTGCCAAGAGCTTTGGTGACGATGCAGACGAAGCACATTGCAAGGGCACGTGTCCAGGCTGTCCGAATGCAAAGAATGGCGACGTACAAGTTGATATTGAGGATCTGCATGGAGACAAACCGACAGAAGTCACGAGTTGCTCGTCTCGCAAGATCCGACAACTGGCGGAGCAACGCAAATTGCGTGATAAAGATGCCAGTGTAGTGACTAGTGGATCCAAAACGACCGCGGCATTGGCGGTGTCGTCGTTCCCCAACGAGTTGGTGGACAAGGCGATGAGGCCGCAAGTGTTGCAGATCGACGGCAAACACATCCAGTGGTTCGCCCCCGTGACTATGACGCATCTACTTCAACTCAAACAACAATTCCCTGACGCCAAGATCTCCGTGGGCAACACGGAAATGGGCATCGAGACCAAATTCAAAGGATTTAGGTATGCGCATTTGATCAACGTGAGTCGGGTCCCGGAGCTTGTAGCCACAAAAGACGTGACAGCAACCGATAACATCAACCAGACCGTGTTCGCTGGAGCTGAACCATTTGAAGGTGTCAGATTTGGTGCGGCGGTGACTCTCACGGACGTGAAGCAGCAGTTGTCGGAGATAATCCGAACCTTACCGTCATACCAAACGCGCGCATTTGAGTCGATCGTCAAGATGCTCAAGTGGTTTGCCAGCACACACATCCGAAACGTGGCATGTATCGCTGGCAACCTCGTCACAGCCAGTCCGATCTCAGACATGAATCCTTTGCTTGCAGCCATGAATGCTTACATCGAGCTGCCATCCACAAGAGGCACACCGTACACCCGAGTGCGTGACTTCTTTTTATCCTACCGCAAGGTAGGAATGGAGCCGGATGAGGTCATCACCGCTGTGTATGTTCCGTTCACGAAGGAATGGGAGTATATGCTGCCTTTCAAGCAGGCTCGTCGTCGGGAAGATGATATTAGTATTGTTACGGCAGGGATTCGTGTGAAACTCGAGTGTTCACAAAATACGGGAGCTTGGATCATTCAAGATGCCTCTGCAGTGTATGGTGGTATGGCGCCGATCACGAAACCCGCATCCGAGACAGAACATTTTCTCGTTGGTAAGGCGTTTGACGCTTCAACGTTTGATGAGGCATGTGACGTGCTACATTCGAGCGATTTCAAGCTGCCCGATGGTGTTCCAGGCGGAATGGCAAAGTACAGGGAGAGTCTGTGCTCGTCATTCCTGTACAAGTTCTTTGTCGCGTCGTCGGGGCAACTTCAGGTCGATTTACAGGCGAAAAAGCCAACGAATTCGTTGCTACCTGAAGCTCCGGTTGTTGATGACAAGGTGCAGTCCGCAAGTGGGTCATTTCTACATCACGTTCGACCCGTTTCTCATGGAATTCAGAGGTTCGGAGTGGAGACTGGTGGGCTTCAAAACTCAAAGCACCAGCCAGTGGGGGATGTCACAACAAAACGTGGCCCAGTGGGAGATCCACTCATGCACAAATCGGCATACCTGCAAGTGAGCGGTGAAGCGTTATACACTGATGATATCCCAAACACACCTGGAACGCTTCATGGCGCGTTGGTTTTGTCTACATGTGCTCATGGTCTCATCAAAAGCATTGATGCAAGTGAAGCGCTTGCCATGGAAGGTGTTCATCGTTTCTTTGACGCCTCGGTTTTTGAAACCGAGAGGCTTGGTTCCAACAAAATTGGTCCTGTGGTGAAAGACGAAGAATGTTTTGCGTCAGAGGAGGTGGTCTGTGTTGGTCAACCCGTGGGTTTCATCGTTGCGGATACGCACGAGCTTGCCACGGCGGCTGCCGACAAGGTGAAGGTTGTTTTTGAAGAGCTGCCATCCGTGACGACGATTGAAGAAGCCATCCGCGAGAAGTCATTTTTTCTCCCTGTCCATACTATCGACAGCGGTGACGTTGATAAGGGGCTAGCAGAATCGGATATTGTGCTTGAAGGTGAGGTACACATGGGCGGTCAAGAGCAATTTTACTTCGAGACCAACGTTTCGCTTTGTATTCCGCAAGAGGGAGGAATGAAAATTATCTCGTCCACGCAAGCTGCAACAAAGGCTCAAGTACTGGCATCTAGAGTGCTCGGAATTAACTCCAACCGGATCACAAGCACGACCAAACGTATTGGTGGTGGCTTTGGTGGAAAAGAGACCCGCACGGTGTTTGTAACGTGTGCTGCTGCTGTCGCGGCTCACTTGATGAAGCGCCCAGTAAAGTGTCTTCTGGAACGCCACGTCGACATGCTGACTACGGGTGGCCGACACCCGTTCTACTCAAAGTACAAAGTCGGTATCAAGCGCGATGGAACCATTTTGGCACTGAATGTGGATTTATACAACAATGCTGGCTATTCAATGGATCTGTCGTTGGCGGTGATGGATCGCGCACTTTTCCACTGCGACAACGCGTACAGTATACCAAACCTTCGCTGCAATGGCACTGTATGCCGTACGAATCTCGCTACGAATACTGCCTTCCGCGGGTTTGGTGGACCACAAGGTCTTTTCGTGGCTGAGACGTACATTGATCACATTGCACGCACACTCGAGCTCGCCCCCGAAGAAGTTCGATCTCGCAACATGTACGTCGAGGGTCAAACCACACACTTTGGACAACCTCTGGAGGATTTCAACTTGAGGACGTTGTGGCAGCACACAATTGATCGCAGCGGATTCGAGTCCAAAAAAGCGGAGGCTGAGGCGTTCAACAAGAACAACCGTTGGAAAAAGCGTGGCGTAGCGATCATCCCCACGAAATTCGGCATCAGTTTCACTGCGAAGTTCATGAACCAAGGTGGTGCCTTGGTCCACGTTTACGCGGACGGAAGTGTATTGGTATCGCACGGTGGAGTTGAGATGGGACAAGGATTGCACACGAAGGTGATTCAGATAGCTGCACGCGCTTTTGGTATCCCGCATAATCAAGTACACATCGAGGAGACATCAACAAACAAGGTACCGAACTCACAGCCGTCAGCAGCCTCCATGAGCACAGATTTGTATGGTATGGCTACGCTAGATGCGTGTGAGCAGATCTTGGCACGTCTTGCACCAGTTCGTGAGCGCCTAGGTCCGGATGCGTCTTTTAACGACGTCACAAACGCTGCCTACTTTGAACGGATCAACATGTCGGCACAAGGATTTTACATCGTTCCGAACGAGCGCTGTGGCTACGATTTCTCCAAGTCAGTAGCTGAAAACATCGAGGTGGGCACAGCCTTTAACTACTTCACGACCGGGGTGGCCTGCACCGTGGTGGAGCTGGACGTGCTTACTGGAGACTTTCACATGCTGAGCGTCGACATCCTGATGGACCTCGGCACCAGCATCAACCCTGCAATCGACATTGGCCAGATCGAAGGTGCATTCATGCAGGGGTTCGGATTGTTTACTTTGGAGGAGTTGGTGTGGGGTGACAGCGGACACCCGTGGGTGAAGCGAGGTAACCTGTTCACACGAGGTCCTGGCGCCTACAAAATCCCGAGTGCTAATGACGTACCGCTGGACTTCCATGTGTGGCTCGAGTCGAACCAAAAGAATAAGTTTGCAGTGCACTCAAGTAAAGCGGTGGGCGAGCCACCACTGTTCTTGGGCTCCAGCGCCTTCTTCGCTGTCAAAGAAGCAATTTATGCTGCTAGGGCAGATGCTGGTCACCACGGATACTTCGAGTTGCGCAGTCCAGTTACTCCCGAACGAGCTCGCATGGCATGCGCAGACGAGATGCTGAAAAAGGTGTTTACAGCTCGTGGAGGCGACATCACTAGTTACCAGCCCAATGGAAGCTTCTAACGTAAGTACGATGCATGTTGAGTAAGTTTATCACGTATTGACACAGTACTGTAGTTCTGCAGAACGTAGGGTAGCCTAATAAATCATCCTCTGTTGAAGAAGTTCTTCTGCATACTGAAGTCTGCTATTGTGCGAAGCTAGACAAGAAACGAAGCTCTAACAGAGAGCGCACGCAGTCAAAAGGTAGCTCAATCTAAGTTGGTGTCAGATACTCCGTGCACTTGCAGAGACCACGATCATACTCAGCTCCAACGAGGAACTCAACATCCGGAGTTGATGAAGTAATGCGATAGATCTACAATACCGTCAGAATCCGAGTTAATGTTTCTAAGCACAGCAACAATTCAAAACACCTACCTTGTGTCTCCCCCACGTGATCGATCCAGTAACTGTAGCGTTGATCCTGAAAATGAGTTCGTTCTTGCTGAAGTCCTTCCAGAGCGCGATTCCTTCAGTATACCCCGGTCTAATGTTGATTCCCGCAATGACATCGCTGATTGATCCAGCTTTCGCCTCCCATGGTTTGTCCAGCTCCCACTTCCCCACAAGTGTCGCGTTGTGGTAGATGTCAGCACTCCCCGACTCTAGCACGAACCCAAAGCGGTTCTCGTTGATCACGCTCACGAGCACTTGGTACTCCACTTTTGGTTCCAAGCCCAAGATACTGTGCAGAATGGACTCCCACTCAAACTCTCGATTGCACACATTATAGTCCGGCATGCGTGGGTAGAACATGAGTGCCAACACCGTCATGGAAATCACCACAGTCAGCCACGTGACCCGTGCAGCAAACGCCTTCCAATTGACCTGCCGCTCGTCTCGGTCGTAGCGGGTGTGTAATCGCTCGAGCGACGCGTGGTCCACTTCGTTCTCGAAAAGCCTCACTTCGTCTTCCCGGATCTCTTCCAGCAGCGGTTGTCTCTGCGTCTGTGCTTGTTCCTCGTCATCTCTGCAATTCAGCAAAACTCAGCAAAACTCAGCAAAACTCAGCAAACCTCAGCATAAACCTACAACAGCAACCCACCTCAACGTCGTTTTCCTGTTTTTCTTCAGTGCTGCTGCAAGTTTCGCCCCTCGGGACGCTTTCTTGTCTCGACAGAAGACGGAGCAAATGGCGGAAATGCCGCAGAAGCAGCACGTGAGCGTCACCATGAGACACAGCACCGCGATCACCACGGAGGGAGGGGGACCGTAGCCCACGTACTGCGGCTCGGACCGCTCGCAATCTGCAACGCACCGTCAGTCGCCACTCTCACTTGGATCAATACCACAGACCTTCGAGATGATGACACACAGAGACACCCACGGGGCAGCCGTACGGGGACCCAATCGCGTGGCACTGGAAGTCGCTCTTGCAAAAGTGGCAGGCGTAGCTGGCGTTCAGACACGAGTCGCAGTCTTTGTGCGAGGCGCACGCGTCCCATTGCACTGCGTTCGTCTCCATCTCTATGGCTTCTTCCTTTCTAGCTTCAACCAAAATGACCAAATGACCAAATGACACAAATGACACAAATGACAAATGACCCAGAACTCGTCCCGTCATCTTTCTGTCTCTCAAAGATTGCATCGATTCCTCCCATTTTAATCAAAACTCGATGTAATCATTCCAGCACATGTGCAATATCACTATCAGTAATAGTGCTTTTTTCAATGAGTACTATTACTACTCCCTCGTAAAAATATCAAATAGCACTACTACAAATTCGCCACCTTCAGTCCACATTTGGCGCTCTAGTACGCATAAAGATTGCATCGATTCCTCCCATTTTAATCAAAACTCGATGCAATCATTCCAGCACATGTGCAATATCACTATCAGTAGTAGTGCTTTTTCAATGAGTACTATTACTATTCCCTCGTAAAAATATCAAATAGCATTACTACAAATTCGCCACCTTCAGTCCACATTTGGCGCTCTAGTACGCAAGGGGCGGACACGTCTGCATGGCCAAGAGCGAGAAGGAGAGTCGCGCCGACTGGGTGGCGGTGGAGGCGCAGTTCCAGCATGCAGAGCCCAACCAGCCCGCCAAGGCCAAGACGGCCTACCAGTTCTTCCAGAAGCGCGCCATGGACGACGTCAAGCGCGACCTCCAGGCGCAGGCGGCGCAGCTCCACGAGCCCATGGAGCTCGGCAGCATCTCGCGGGAGATCAGCGCGCGCTGGGCGCAGCTGTCGGCCGGAGACCGCGAGGAGTTCGTGGAGCTCGCGGCGCAAGACAAGAAGCGCTACGACGACGAGTGTCGCGCGCGGGACGAAGAGGTGGAGCGAGAACGAGCCCGGAAGAGAGAGGAAATGTACGGCGCTGTGGAGGGCAAACGCGAGCGCAAAAAGGTGCCTAGAACACGAGCTACAAGCCTGTGAAGTTTGACGGTTTTAACGGTATTATTGACGCCATTATGGTGTTTTTTTCTGTTTAAACAGACTCAAGTGAGCGAGGAGATCAAACCCAAGCGCCAGCCGAGAGAACTGTCAGGGAAGCAACTAGAAGCCAAGAGACTGAGACAGGAAATTAGACAGCAGGAGATCGGCGAGCGAGATGAACTCAAGGCCGAGGAAATGCGCCAGAAGGAAGCGCTCGCCAAGAAAAAGTCCGAGATCGCCTCGGCCAGACTCAAGTACTTGCTCTCTCAGAGCGACATCTTTGCTCACTTCAGTGGACAAGTGAAGAACAAGAAGGGGAAGAAGGGTGCAGCTCTTGATGCACATGAGGACGCAGAGACTGGAGAAGAGAGTGCCGACGACAAGAAGGGAAAAGGGAAGAAGGGCAAGAAACGCAGTGCCAATAGCGATGAGGATGAAATGGACTCGTCCCGCCATGTTGGCGTTCGACTCACGAAGCAACCGTCAGTGATCAAGTTTGGTATTATGCGCGCATACCAATTGGAAGGACTGAGCTGGATGGTCAACTTGGCACATCAAGGTATCAATGGCATCCTGGCAGATGAAATGGGTCTCGGAAAGACGCTACAGACGATTTCGGTGCTGGGTTACTTCTACGAGTTCGAGAACGTCACTGGCCCGCATATTGTGCTGGTCCCCAAGTCGACATTGAGCAACTGGCTGGCAGAGTTTGAGCGCTGGTGCCCTTCGTTGCGTGCTGTCAAATTCCACGGCAATAAGGAAGAACGCCAGCGTGTTGTACAGGAGGTGCTGTGCCCCGGTTTACCTGACGACAAGCGCAAATTTGATGTGTGCGTGACTACATTTGAAATGTGTCTGAAGGAAAAAGCCGCGCTGTGCAAATTTGCGTGGAGGTACCTGGTCATTGATGAGGCGCATCGTATCAAGAACGAAAGTTCCCAGTTCTCTACGGTTGTCCGTATGCTTGACACAGAGCATCGATTGCTTCTGACGGGCACACCCCTCCAGAACAACCTGCACGAACTGTGGGCTCTGCTGAATTTCTTGTTGCCTGATGTGTTTGCATCATCGCAAGAGTTTGATGATTGGTTTAATCTGGATGTAGATGACGACGAAGCCAAGAAGCAGATGATCAGCCAATTGCACAAGATTCTGCGTCCATTCATGTTGCGTCGTTTAAAGGCAGATGTCGAAAAGAGTCTTCCACCGAAGAAGGAAACGCTGCTGTTTGTTGGTATGTCTGAGATGCAGAAGGTCTTGTACAAATCGCTCCTCCTGCGCGATATGAACACGATCATGGGCGGCACTGGTGGAGTTTCCAAGAGTGCACTGCAGAACATTGTGATGCAATTGCGAAAGTGTTGTGGCCACCCATACCTATTTGAAGGACAGGAGGATCGATCACTAGACCCCCTGGGAGAACACGTCGTCGAAAACTGCGGTAAGATGGTCCTGATGGACAAGCTGCTGAAGAAACTGAAGCAGCGCGGCTCCCGCGTGCTCATTTTCACCCAGATGACCCGTGTCTTGGACATTATGGAAGATTTCTGCCGCATGCGTCTATACGATTACTGCCGAATCGATGGCCAGACGTCATATGAGGATCGCGAGAGCTCTATTGACGAGTACAACAAACCAAACTCATCCAAGTTCCTGTTCCTGCTTTCCACTCGTGCTGGTGGCCTTGGTATCAATTTGTACACGGCAGACGTTGTTATTCTTTATGATTCAGACTGGAACCCGCAAGCTGATTTGCAGGCTCAGGACCGTGCGCATCGTATCGGTCAAAAGAAGGAAGTGAATGTATACCGCTTGGTGACGACGGATTCAGTGGAAGAAAAAATCATTGAGCGTGCACAACAGAAGCTGAAATTGGATGCTATGGTTGTGCAGCAAGGGCGCTTACAGGAAAAGCAGGCGAAACTTACAAAGAATGACATGCTTGAGATGATTCGCTTTGGTGCTGATCAAGTGTTCCGCACAACGGACTCAACGATTACTGACGAAGATATTGATGCTATCCTTGCGAAGGGTGAACAGCGTACTGAGGAAATGAAGCAAAAGATGCAGGCTCATGATAAGGGTGATATGCTTGACTTCAAGCTTGACGGCGGAGGTTGCCAAAACCACGATGGTATTGACTACTCGAACGAAAAGGAGCGTCAAGAAGAGCTGAAGCGCCTCGCTGATGCAGAACTTGCCAGGCAGATGGCAGAGGGAATGGGCAAGCGTGAGCGTCGTACTGTGCTTCGTCAGAGTCACGTGTCACTTGAAAACAAACACCGGACAAAACAGAAACAGCTACCCAAGGCTTTGCGTTTGCCTCGCCTAGACGAATGGCAGTTTTACAACCGCAAACGAATTATTGAACTTCACGAGATCGAGTGTGCGAATTATGAGCAAGCCAAAGCTGAAATGGAAAAGCCGCCGCTCCCTCCTCATGCTCAATACCTCACAGAGGAGGAATTGCAGGAGAAGGAACAATTGCTCTCTGAGGGGTTCAACGAGTGGAACAAGCCTCAGTTCTTCCTCTTCATTAAGTTGCTAGCTCGCTATGGTCGTGGAAACGTCGAAGCTGTTGCTCGCGAAATGATGAAACCTTTAGAAGAGATCGAACAGTACTCACAAGTGTTCCTGTCCCGTGGACAGGATGAGCTGAGCGACTGGCACAAGATTATGAAGTCTATTGAAAAGGGTGAGTCAAAGTTGCTTGAAATCGAGCGTTTGACAGAGGAAACTGCTCGCAAAGTGAAGCGTTATGCAAACCCATGGGAGGACATGCCAATTAATTACCAGGGTAAGGGTGGCAAGGTTTTCACCGAAGAAGAGGACCGTGTGCTGTTGTGTCTGGTAAACCAGTTTGGATATGGTGCATGGGATCGCATCAAGCAGGAGATCTGCAGCATGGAGATGTTTGCTTTCGATTATTATCTTCGCTCCCGCACGGCGGCTGAAATTGGACGTCGGTGTGACGCGTTGATGCGCATTTGCGGGAAGGATAACGCCGATTTGGAGATTCGTGAGAAGAAGGAACATGACGTGCGGCTCGTTCTGCAACAGCAGCGTGCTAAACTTGACCAGCAGCTTGCTGCAGCTCGCGCCGATGTGAAGCAACACCAATCTCGTGTGGATGAACTTATCATGAAAGAGGCTAAGCGTATGCAAAGGCAGCGCGAAGCCAAGCGTGCGAAAAAGCGAAAGCAACGTGACGAGAATGAGGATATGGTTGACCAGCACACTGAAGCATTGGTGTCATTCTTGCTTCGGGCGACGAGTATGGATGCTGCCAAGGTTGCGCTCGACTTTTGCTCGAAGATCAGACAAGAGAGGAACGAGGAATTGCAGCCGTCCTACGTCCTTAAGAAGATTCGACAGGTGGCGGAATTGGATGATGGTGCCACCAAAGGTTCGCTAGCGTGGACGATCAAGGCGGAGTTTGCAAACTTTGAAAAGGTCAGCTTGAAGAAAGAGAGCAAAGTACCCAAGTTAGAACGCATGGCCGACGTCAGCAGCGCAGCACCCATGAAATCCGAGCAAGACACAGGCCGCCTGCCGCGATCGCCGTGGTCACCAACAGCCATGAAAAACCAACAAAAAGTCAAGAAGGAGAAGAAGGCCAAGAAAGAAGGTGCTTTGAGCAGTGTACGCAAGCCTCGCAGTGCGTACGTGCAGTTCAGCATGGCCAGTCGGGTGGGAGTGAAACAGTCACTGGGAATGAACGCACAGATGGTGGATGTTATGCGCGAGCTCGCGCGTATGTGGAAAGAAATGAGCCCTGAAGATAAAGCGCCGTGGGTGGAGGCGGCCAGGCTAGATCAGCAGCGCTATGAGAATGAGATGAACGAGACGGCGGCGTAAGTGCATCTAGCCGGTGAGAAGTACATACCATTATGCCTCTATATACATTTGTTTCTACCGCGTAGCAGCATTTTGCGTTGACATGTGAAAGGATGAATTGATGAATAATTGGATGGCTAGACTAAAGTGATCATAGAATGCTGTTGATAGAGCTGCTGGGTGAAGGTGAGCATAGAATTCTGCTGATAGAGCGAATCTACTTGTCACTCTGCGTGCGAAGCTTGCGGCCACTGAAAATGGAGCCGAGATCCGTTTTCTCCGTTTGAGTAAACGATTTGGCTGCGTCGAGAAGACTTTGGAGTTTACCGTTCAGGTTTAGCTGCAGAGAACGTGTTGAATGAGCTGGATAGTTTGCGGTCGCCGGGAGAGCACCTCGGCGACGGAATTGGTGAGGGACGATGTGGTAGCAGCAGTGCTCACAGCGTCCGTTCCAATCTGGACGATCGCATTGACCTCATCTTGAGCAACTGAAGTGTCGAGCTTTCCAGCGAGCAGAGCGAGCAGAAGAGCAGCAGGCTTGAAGAAACGAGTGTATGTCTGCATGGCGAAGTGGCTTGAACACCTTGAGGCTTGGAAGGCAAATTGAGGAATGACTCAGTTTTAATCTCGAGCATGGTCGAGCCAACACGTCATGTACCCATTTCATGTTGAAGCTGTCAGCCAATCAAATTGATTTGTGCTGTCCGAAAGGATACTACATGTATGTATTTCTGGTCTTACATGTTTTCGCTCTACATCTATCTACTGTTCATGCACCAATTCTCTGCCTACAACGCTGGACTCATGGCCAAAGCCGAACCATCATCCATTCACGAGCACGATTCCGAGGTGCCCTTGCCGAAGTCCTGGGTCCAGTAGTGTTTGTACGTACTACCGGCGTTGTACGCATACGCACAGCCGAACATCGTGACTTTAGCGCTCAGAATATTGGCCTTGTGACCTGAAGAGTTCATCCAGGCCGTCATCACCGCATCGACAGTAGGCTGCCCAGCAGCGACATTCTCCGCGATAGAGTTCCAAGCGTACCCCGCAGCCGTAATGCGCTGTGACATCGTAGAACCATTGGAACCTGTGTGGCTCATGAAGTTGTTAGCTGCCATATCGTTCGAATGTCCTTGTGCTGCAGATTGCAGCTTTGAGTTCGTGCACAATGCCGGAAGACCCACTGCCGCGCGTTGCTGGTTCACAGCATCCAACATTTGCTTTTGCATCGTACCCGGCTGTGTTGTGGACGGAGTAGTCGTTGGTGCATTTGTCGTAGCTGCGGGGGCTTTTGTTGCTGCAGGGGCTTTTGTCGTTGCAGCGGCTGTTGTACTCGATCCCTGGCTGGATGAAGAAGATGAGCTGGAGCACGACTCGCTGCTGCCAGTACCGAAATCCTGCGTCCAATAGTGCTTGTACGTACTCTTGGCGTTGTACGCATAGCCACAACCAAACATCTTGTACGTACTGCTCAGGATGTTCTTCCTGTGACCGGTAGAGTTCATCCACGACTTCATCACTGCCGTCACATCCTTCTGACCGGCCGCCACATTTTCAGCGATGGCAGTCCATTTGTACCCCGCGGCAGTGATACGCTGCGACATCGTGGATCCGTCCGAGCCTGTGTGACTCATGTAGTTTTTGGCGGCCATGTCGTTCGAGTGTTTTTGGGCTGAAGACTGCAACTTGCTGTTCATACAGAGCGACGGCAAGCCGATCGCCGCACGCTCCTTGTTCACCGCGGCAAGCAAAAGCGACTGAAACTCATTGGGTGAGTACGTTTGCAAGTTGCGCGAGACGATGGTGTTATTGGTCGTGTTCTCTTCGTCGGCACCTTGCGCAACAGCCTCACCGATAACTGTAGGTGACAAGGTATCATTTGCCCAGGCAACATTACAGATCAGAGTGGCAATCAATCCGAGGAGAAGGAAAGTCGTTCTTTGGTGTTGGTAGCGTTGAACGGAGGTCGACATGGTGCAACTTCAGGAATATGTTGAAGTCGAAAGATGTTGAACACGGTAAAAAGCAGAATGGCATGAACGAGGGGATCTGTCGGTGAGGTTGCATCGAAAAGATGTTGACAAGACTAGTTATAGCGTAGATGGAATGGCGGTGGCCGTCTTGGATCTGGTTCGGTTCAGCTTTGCATGCCTTTCGCAATGGCCGCCGTTCACTACAAAATAAATTTGGCGCTACTGCCGAGGATGCCTGTGGTCCCGGAGTTACCAAGGACAGGCAACCGATCCAGACACGCACGAGGAAGCACCCGGAAAACAGTGATAACAGTCCGTTATCACTGACGATATCTCGTCAAACGAGTACGATGAGATACAAGGCTGACCAAGTACTTCACGCATATTATTCTGCATATAGTGGAGGAAATGAGAGCTACTACTTATGCGTGCTTCGTGACCAGAAGGGCGGAAGTCAGATCGGTGTGTGGATGTACAATGTCGACAAGCACAACAAGTGCAGCGTTTTACTCGTTGGACGCATCAAATGTTGGTGAGCCCATGTGAAAAGGATGTGATACCAGCTACTGGACCAGGATGCACTGAGCACTTACCACGACGCCAGCTTTCGGGAGGCATGGTCGCCTTCAAGATGACCTGGTTGCTCGCCTGTCTCTAGCTGGAACTCTTGCGTGGCTCATCCTGACAGTACTTGGCTGCAAGCCATCGCATTTGTGACAAAAGTTTGACGAATTGTCTGCTGGTTCAGATGGCACGAAACATGAAAGTGCACGACCTGTTTCGGATGAAGAGGACAGCAAAGTGCACCCGGCACCTAACGCTAGCAAATATACTGCCGCGTTCCCGGAATTCTGTTAAACTTACGTTTCCGGCGGACAGGACGGCTGTGTAGGTGCTGCAAGCAAGAAACCACAGCAAGAGGCACCCGAACCAGACGTCGACACTGAATTCAATTAAAACTAAGGAGACCAAACCGAAGAAACGCTGGCTCAGTTCCAAGAGCCCTATCGACCACGACGACTTCGACATGGTGGAAGCAGTGGTGCGATCGACTTTGCGCGACAGAGACCGTTTGTTTCAGGGGCACCTCCAGCTTTTACATCGATCACATTCTCCTTCAGCAGCCTGTGCCCCTCAACCGCTTTCATTGAACGTTCGCACGTGGTCTACAGATGTAGTTCTGATTGCCTCCTCTCTTCGAAAGCTGTTTAGAAGTTTTATGAGTCAACTCCATGCCGTCACTGAGGAATGCAAAGGCGTCGACATGGAGTGAACGGCTGCGGCTCATGGAGGGTGATCCAACTGCTTTTGCTGCAGCACTGGAGCCATCCAACGCCACGGATGAAACACTGACGCGGATTCCTCCGCAACGGCGGGCGCTAATTCGCAAGACGATCACAGGCGGCTAACCAAGACTTCGAGTATCCCGTTACGGGATCCTTTCAGTTCAAGTGTGCGCCTGCCCGCGATCATGGGAACTAGTTACCTGGTACTTCGTAGTATGTAAGCCGTTGCCGGACACTGCAGCTCACGACGATAGTTTCGCGGCGTCGATTGCGAGTGGGCAAGTCTTCATTGCACAGTTCAGAGGGGCGGACTATGGCACGGTCTACGCTTTGACGAGGTCCCACCACTGTCTGCGGCTTGGACAGCTCCGATAACGACGCTGCATCCAAGATCACGACGAAGCACTTTAGTCGCTCGTCACCGGCATCCAGCTGGTTTGCGAGCAGCTTTCGCCGTTCAGATGGACAACTCCATTTGCCGCTACTGCAGCGCCAGACTGGTACCGTATCAGTGCTCGCCTCCTCTGCCTGTCGTCTTATCCCTCGCGCTTGCTGTTCGCGGCAACGTGCTCACTTCCCATCTTGCCAACTCGGAGCAACATCAATTAAATCACCGAATCGACCATGATGACCATCACACACTCTTCACTTACCCTTCTGCTAGTGGTCTCTGCTATCTCTTCCGATCCTTCCACAGCTTTCAACAGCCTGCGAACACGCAAGTTGGGAGAAACATACTCGAGTTACGATGACTACTGCCAGAAAATGCTCGACGCCGTGAACGCCGAGCGAGCGAAAGCAGGCCTTTCAGCTCTGTGCACGAACAAGAAGTTGGCTGCTGCAGCTAAGCGCCACTCGGACGATATGGCGGCGAAAGACTACATGGACCACGATGGATCAGACGGATCCACGATGTCGCAGCGTATTACGGAGGCCGGATACGAATGGACTGCGGTGGCGGAGAACGTCGCTGCCGGGCAGGTGGACGTCGCCTCTGTCATGGAGTCCTGGATGAACTCCGAAGGTCACCGTGCTAACATCCTTGGAACCGACTACACCATGTTCGGCACGGCCTACGCCTACAGCGAGTCGACCACGTACAAGCACTACTGGACACAGGACTTTGGTGCAGGCGACACGGAGGCGTGCGATAGCGGAAGTTCTACCAGTTCGCAGTCGACCGACCAGACTCAACAGCAAGACCAGACCCAGCAGGATGAGGTTGCAAGCGAAGCTTCAACTACGCAGGAGTACACCACTGCCCCTCCTGCTACGACTGCACCGATTGTAACGGAGACCCCAGCGACGGAAGCTCCGGTCTCAACCGAGGCGCCTCCTACAGCTACCACCGCTTCTCCTGCTGCTCAGACTCCTGGCTGCAAGGCTAAGAAGTACTAGAGCGCCGTAAGTGTTTCGTTGTTGAAGGGGTGAGACCTGTGTGAAGTCCCCACCTCTATGTGTGTACCAAACTAGTAGACAGCCTCGAAGCTGCTCTTGCGTGAAACCATCGCAGAATGTAGCGTGTGCAATAGACTTTCTTACTTGACAACTCGTTATCCCTTGCAAATCCTTAGCAAATCGTAATAAATTGATCCAACTTCAACACGGTGTCTTGGACACTATCAACGACCATGACAGTCAAGTTAACCCAAGGTGTCGCCCATTAATTGCGCGCTTGCATGTACCATCAACAACGACTCATGGTCAAGCAGTACCTTACGTAGCAACAACTTGATGCTTGATGAACAATCAGCAAGCGTTCGACACTCGGGTCTACACAAAACCACGCGCGATTCCTTACGCGCTGAAGTACTCGATGCAATGTTGGTCGCGTTGTCCAGCTGCTTTGACAGCACATTTGACTTGGTATCTCTTCCACGAAATGAGGCTCGGACAGGAATCCCTGTCGGCTGGTGTACCTTTAGTGCAGTGGAATACACGTTTTCATGGTCAACCTGGCAAACAACCGTTGAAGCCGAAAGTTGTTGTGTTCTCGCACCGGCTCAGCAAGATCCTTGCATTGCACTAGAGGCACTTACTCCTATCCGTTTGCTCCATGACATAGCTCATTTTCAAACCTACCGCCTTCGAGTGACAGCAACAACTATCCATATCTGCTGCAATGATCTTCTCTAGCCGCTCATTTATCACCCTTCTGCTAATAGTCACCGGTGTATTAATTATCACTTCCAACGCCACCAACTTGCGCCACGTATCACGAACCTTGCAAACGTACACGCAGACTGACGGCTATCAGACCAAGATGCTGGAGCTCGTGAACGAGCAGCGTGCAGCTAATGGATTGTCGTCACTGTGTATGAACACTAAACTGCTGGAATCTGCTCTACGCCACTCGAACGACATGGCAGCCCAAAACTACATGGCCCACAACGGATCCGATGGGTCGACCATGGAGGAGCGTATCACCGAGGCCGGGTTCATCTGGACTGCGGTGGGTGAGAACGTCGCTGCCGGCCAAGAAACCGTCTCAGATGTCATGACGGCTTGGATGAACTCGCCCGAGCACAAGGCCAACATCCTTGGCGACTACAAAATGTTCGGCACGGCCTACGCGTACAACGCCGACACCACGTACCAACACTACTGGACGCAGGACTTTGGCACGGGAGACAACGAATCCTGCGAAAGTAGTAGCAATGGAAGCACCAGCTCTGAATCAACAGACCAGACCCAACAAGACATAACTCAGAACGATGAAGTGGCGGGAGAAGCTGCTACTACAGCCATGACCACAACACCGACCATCGCGACAATTGCGACTCCTACTAGCGGCTGCAAGGCTCGACGGGTGTAACTGTAAAGCAATTAGATGTAGACTTCACGTAGAGCTTTGCGTGGATGCAGATCGAAAAGCTCAATGAATTATGCAGTGCACTTTTAAACTTCAACGACCAGTACATGGATACTTTTAATTTTTAGCACCGGCATTTTGATGACCTTTCGCGTACCGAACTTTTCCATCACTTTTCCATCATCGAACGTAGGAATTATATCCAAATCAATTCCTAATTAAATGCTAGCGCGATGTGCTTGAGAAGATGACAGTCTCGTATGCATCTCGATCACTTTGTTCGTTTTGTTGTGATAAGTTGTCACTGACAAATTCAATGTACCCACCAGACAAATCGGATTTTCGCGGCACGGTCTCACCTATCCCGCACGTCTATCCAGCCAATCACGGAAGGGTATTCCATCCATCTGGTTCATCAGAATATTTTTGTGCATTTGGTGTTTCCATTTTCTCGAACTGTATCGTTTGACTTCCGTTCACTATGCTATGATGTATCCATGACACAAAATTAGGCCTCTCCATAGTTTTTCTTCGAAAAGAGGGGGAGGAGACACTCAGCAACAAGCGCAGACGCCACAAAGCACAGACGACGACTGGGCGGATCGGCCTCTCTTCGCGGCTAGGACGAGTTTGACGACCATTCATCGGTGGCACTACCTGATACAGACACAGAGCTACCTCGTGGTGAAAGAATCATCGGCGGAGTCGCGCCGGTTGTCGAAATACGGCGCTTTCTGCACAAACCCAAGGTCGTTCCCATGAGGGTGAACGTGGACGAGAAGCGCAGCAAGCGGAAGCTCCCGGCCGCTGCAGCTGCTACAGACGAGGGAGAAGCGAAGGTGCTGGAAGTGAAGCCACAGACGACGCACCACTCGAAGCTGCAGCTCAAATGCAAGGACGGCACGACGTTCGACGTGACTTATGAGCAGGCGATGATGTCGTCCACACTATGGGTGCTCATGCAAGGTGACCAGGCTTAGGAATATTGCAGCAATGAGGTATTAGAGTCTGATGTGTATTGCACTGTAGATGTGTCCGGGAAGAAGCCCAAGAACGGCGTCAAACAGCACGTCATCCCGATCTTTGACGTCCCAACAGAAAGTGTGCTGCGTGCACTGGACTATTGCAGGTACTGTATTTGTGAGTTATGCTGTATAGTGAAGGTTCTAACTGTGATGTGTAGTTGTCTGTACAAGCAGCAGGTAGACCGCGTCGAAACGGCGATGATGGATTGGGAGGACGAGTTTGTCGGGTTGGAGTCGAAGGAGTTGTGCGACCTGGCGAAGGTCGCGTCCAACTTGGATATCCAACCACTAGTGGACCTTACGTGTCGGTCCATTGCACAGATCATGTCAGCGACGTCGGAAGCAGACGAGCTGCGGAAAAAGTTCGGATTGGAAGATCCGCCGGATGTCGAGTGTAGCTGTGAACTGCGAAGTGACATGGCGGGGTTTGACTTTGATATGTTCAACTCACTGGATCATGATCTTTCTACAGAAGAGTACGAGCTGGTGGAGTTCGACCAACCGAGTGTCGACGAGTTAGTTAGTTTCATCAATGGCAGCGGCAACAACCCGAATGCGACACCAAGTCAGATCCAGCAACAACCAACAACATCGACAAAGAAGAACTGCCATCTTCACGGGGAAAACTCGTCAGATCCTGGTGATTCTGTTAATGGAAGTACTACCTCAAGCAAGAAGAAGCGCAAAAAACGTAAAAAGAAAAAATCACCGCCTACTTCGCGTCAGATGGATGATGAAGTCGACACAAAAGTATCCGTTGTGATTGAACAAAGCGCACCGAGGTCAGATAAACAAAGTCAAGAGTCAAGCAGCAGTGATGAGAAGGAAGAACCGGATCCTACTCCAACAAAATCTTTAAGTTCCCGAAGTGCCAAGAACACCAAGCCGCAGACACTAGAGGAGAAGGTCCGGTTAGCACGACAAAATCCTAGTGCTGTGTTCAATGAGTCTCAATTTGAAGATGATGATGACGAAGACATGGCGAAGGTAATCAAGATGTTCGAGCTCAACCTCGAGTCTGCGTACCGCGACTGCGACAACAAGAAGAAGCCCCGTCTAGACTTTGCACCACGCGAAGTGTTCCGGTCCTCACTTGTGCGCTCGTCGCAATTTGAATACGTCCAGCGGCGTCTTTCGGCCACGATGACGTAACAAATGCATTACAACAACACAAGGGCCTTAATCGACTTGTTTTCCGGTTCTCTATATATCTGCAGCTACGATTCCGAAAGTGTGGCAAGGGCGATGAGCCGATGGAAGACCGAAGAAGACGATGTCGATAATGTTAATGCGTGGCCATCCCTAAACTATGCCGACCGCTTTCCGTAATAATATGACAAACATCTTCACGAACAACATGAGGTTCATGTGGAAGGTCTATTGCTGTTGAACGCAAAAGGCTAATCGGCCGTGGCATTCACACGCCACTTGTCGATCTTGAGGTTCTGCAGGAACTGGATACGGCGGTAGAAGAAGAGCAGCCACACGGCACCAATCACCAAGCAGATGATACTCTCCACGTAGAAGCCATCGCGGACGATAAGGCACTCACCACCAGCATCAGCACAGACTTCACGCTCTTCGGCGTCTGAACACGTACGGGATCCAATAGCCAGTACCTCGTCATGAAAGTACCCACCAAGACACTCGCGAGTGGTAAGATGATCCACGACAGCGAGACTGAGCGAGTTGGGCCACTTGGAACCCAGGTTTGTGACAGTATTGAGGAACGTCATGTACGTGCCTCCAATGGACGGATCGCTGATACGAGCGTAGAAGGCCATCTGCGGAACGTACATCATGTTGGCGGCGACCTCATGAAGCGCGCCAATGACCAGAATTACACCGTAGAACAGGTAGTGAGAACTCTCGTCCTGCGCCATCGCCATGGGTGTGATGTACACAAGCCCAGCGTACAGAAGTCCAACTGCAAGTCGCACGGGGTAGCCCCAGAGGAACAAGTTGAGCGGCTGCGATGGTTTGATCCACCGACCGATCAACACTGGGATTACGATACCGAGTGGGATCAGAATGGGCGTCAGCAGCGCCAGCTTCTCCTTCTTCATGCCGTATTCGACAAGCTTCAGTGACGCCACACTTTCCGCAGCAGCAAAACCAATCTTGCTCGTAAGTAGCACCACCGATAACGAAATAACACTCGGTAGACGTAGTACCGAGTACATCTGCGAGTACGTCTGGGCAATGGTGAGTCGCTCACTGTCTTCATCCTCTGGCTTCTCGTGCTTGAAGAGCCACACGCCTAGAGTGGTGAAGAACATGACCCATCCCCAAAAGCTCATGAATCCAGGCAAAGTCACGATGCCTTCGTCCTCGGGTTCGCTGCGCAGATAACTGTTGCATGTTGTCGGGTCGTTGAGTGCCAAGAACCCCACGTACGCCACAAAGTACCCAACAGTCTGCCCCACCGTATTACACGTGGACGCGTGACCCACATTCTTCTCCGACAGCATTGTGATGGCCCAGCCATCCACTGCAATATCCTGTGTAGCCATCATGAAGTAGAGCACGAAGAAGAAGGCTGTGAGGTAAATGACATGGGGTTTCTGCCCCTCTCCCTCGCCCAGCATGTCGCTCATGAACCAGCTCCCCACCACCATCAGTGCTGCACAGATGAACTGCACGGGGATGAGCCACGACTTGCGGCGGCCGAAGCGCTCGCTGTAGAGCGAGTCCACGAAAGGTGCCCACAGTAATTTGAGACTGAAAGGCCACGACACGAGGCTGAACGTGGCCTGGTCTCCGTACCCAACTTTCTCTTGCAGGATGAAGGGAATACTACTGGAGAGACCCATGGGGATGCCTTGCAGCGTGTACAGCAGCAGTAACAGCACGATGGAAGGCCAGTCGCTAGCTTCATCGTCATCTTTCTTGGGCTGTACGGGCTCTATAGACATCGGAGAGGTTTCATCTGACGCAGAAGACGACGCACTTCCTGTTGTGGAGGACGGAACATCGTCCGATACGCCCTTACGCTGCCGCAGTGACGCCATAACTACACGTCGCTTGATGTGCCGGTGTTCCAAAACGAAGTGACGTGTTCAGTGAGGATTATGCGACTTTATAAAAGCGGTGATTGGTAGAAAAGTGTCGACGAATTAAGCAAATAATTAATATCTACCAATGCAAGCGGGACAATGAATTAACCATATTATGTTTTGATTGGCTGGAAATGACATGATTATTGACGTATCAGATGACTGATTGCGGACCTCATTTTACTTAGTCTCCTCTCCGCTATGGCTACGCTGTTAATGCAAGCGGGACAATGAATTAACCATATTATGTTTTGATTGGCTGAAAATGACATGATTTTTGACGTATCAGCTGACTGCTTGCGGACCTCATTTTACTTAGTCTCCTCTCCGCTATGGCTACGCTGTTCGGGAGCCTCCCGTCGGCTGCGATGCGCAACCACGGCCGCAGTACAGCGCTCGTGAGCACTGCAGGGAACGGCGAGCGAGCGTTGCAGTGGGTCTACGATGACGAGACCAGCAACTGCATGCACTGCAACACGCCCTTCACAGTGCTCACTCGCAAGGTACTTAGTAAAGCTCTAGCAATTCTGAGTAGTATACACAATACTTACTTAACTTACGTTGCTGTGCGACTAAAGCATCACTGTCGTCGCTGTGGCAACGTCGTGTGCCACAACTGCTCGCCCCACAAGCGCCGCATCTCGTCCACGGACCCTTTCGTACGCTACACAATGGAAAACAATAACTGCAATTGGTGCTAATGTGTTGCATGCATTTTATCAGCCTATGAGGGTTTGTAACACGTGTTATGCTGCGGTGGACGAGCACTTTGCGTCTCTGGAATGGTCCGGCCACTCTTCCGCTGAGGTATCTTTATGACCATCACGGATTGCGATGATAACCATGTGTTAATGTATTTTTGTTGTTATTAATGATAAGATTCAAAGCAAACCGGACCCGGTGATTGAAGGACGCGTCCATATCGGACAACTGTATGTGAAGGTGGTGGAGGCGATCGGACTGCCGTCGACGGACTCGATCACGAGCGACCCGTTCGTGCGGGTCATGCTTACGGGCAAGTGGTCACACGGACAGGAGTGGGGCAACGACCTGAAGAACATCAAGTGCACGAAGAAGAAGTCACGCACGCTCAACCCTCGATGGCATGAAACGTTCGTGTTTAATGTATGTGCACCTGGAGCCGAACTGGTGTTGGAAGTGTACAACTACGGTCAATTGAGTCAGCCGACGAAGTTGGGCGAAGCTAGTATTCCGCTTTCGCAGATAATGGATCAACGCCGACATAACAAGTGGCTTGATCTGCTGCTACCGGAAAAACTTCATCGTGCAGGACTCAACAACGACGCCCGAGCGGGTCGCGTACACGTCCTGTTACACTACAAGTTCTCGCGAATGGCGGAGTTTTGCAGTTATTTTTCAACCGAGCAGGACTACGTGTACGAATGGCCGGATTTTCAAGCTGCTCAACTGTACAGCAATTTCTGGGTGCTGCTTGACAATCTTTGGCCGTACCTGGAAGTGACTTGGCAAATATTGCCGACTCTCAACTGGGAGCATCCGACGCACTCATTCATGTGCTTCGCGCTTTGTGTGTGGCTCTGTCTCTCGCTGCAGTGGCTACCGGTGGTTATCCATCTTGCTCTCATAGCTTTCGTGCTGCGGAACTACTTTGAGTTAAACTTTCATTCGTTTGCAACGACTGAAGCCAAAGATCCCGGAGGTGCGAACGTGAACTTGGATAGCGATATGAGCAACGGCTCATTCCGACAGTACAACCTCCCGTCAGGTTTCAACCATTTGATGAACAAGATGACTCACGTTACAATTGATCACGAAACGAAGCGAACGCTGCAGTCGGTGCAGAACAACATGGCTTGGTGGTCGAGCATTATCAACAACCTCGAGCTCATGTTCTCGTGGGAAGACACGTTCTACACAGCTCGGATATTGCTCTACCTCATTGTGAGTTGTGTGTTGCACATCGTGATCCCCAACAAGTATTTACTGCTGGCCTTCGTGATGTATCTCTTCGTCCAGTGGACAGTGCCGTTCCTGTGGCTGACTCACTTCATCCACGCCATCCGTCAGTCCATCCGCTCCCTGGTGCATCAACACCGTCTACGGAGCTCGATGGCGCAAGCAGATCTGAACGCTCGACTACCTGGCGTCGGGCTCGGTGGTGGCCTCAATCTGAACGATCAGCCACGAGCCATGCGTCGCACAGTCTCCAACGCCAGTGCTCGTGCCCACGCCCGTGTGTCCAAGAAGGAGGAAGCTTTCGGTGCCGCAGCTTCCGCCATCTCCGAAAGGTTCGTTGTCACAGGTGAACCTGCATTTCGCAAGCGACAATGATGAGAAGTAATGTAATTGCTCAGCGAGAAAGCCATAGCTGTAGTCGATCTCGTGTAAAAAGTATCTGTTGCAGTGACATGGCTACATTCCACCAAGTGTCGATGCAGTCGTATAATTGTACTACAGTAGTATTTGGGACGGTACCAAAAGGACGGTACCATGTCGCCATCAGTGACCAAGTAACGCATAGCAAAACGTTCAGCTAGATAAGAGGCATTTTCGTCTCTATTGCGCTGCTCGTCGTGCGCTAAGACTGCTATCCGATAGACCACCAGTTGCTGCATTGCCTCCATTGCCTGTTCGATCGGATTGCCACGTTGCAATGCTGCTGCAACGCCTTGTGGTGCTGTTCTACTCGCTTTGGTCGCTGTTACAGCGCCTCAAGCACAAGAAATGGGTGTTGCTCGTGCTTACAGCGTTCTACATGGGGTTGCGCTCTACGCAGAAGGAACCAGTGGTGGGGAAGCCACGTGACGTGTTCATCAACCACATGATTACGGAGACCAAGGACGACGGCATCCACATGGCGCCGACGCCTGTGCTGGCACCGTGGACCAACGCCAGCTTCGAGTGCGTGGGGTGGAAACGCATCCAGTCGTGCAAAGAGGAGAAGCCTGAGGATGAAGAACAGGAGACGCCGGAGCCGGAGAAGGACTTTTTGGGCTGCTCGGAGGAGATCGGGACGCAAATGGCAGGCTACTGTATCGTGAGGAATCGCACGTCCGGAGACTTGTACAAGCTCATGGTCAGCTCTTGCGATTCGTTGCCGACGGGGTATTACACGTGTGATATGGCTCGAGATTTCTCCGAGTTTGGGTATCATTCCGTCAAATACGAGCACGCACCAGTGGCGCCGTCGTTGGCGTTGCCGTATGCAGCCACGAGCAAACGCCAACCCACGAACGGCGTGTTGATGATCATTTACGACCGTGTGCTGCCGTCGGCGTATGCTACGATTCGGATGCTGCGTGTACAAGGCTGTGAATTGCCTGTGGAGCTGTGGTACCGTCCTGATGAAATGTCAATCGACAATCCGATCATTCACAAGTTGCTGTCAGACTACAACGTGCGGATGCGACCTATTTTCGATCGACGAGCAATGGGGTTCCATGTCAAACCCTACGCAGTGTATTACAGCAATTTTGACAACGTCTTGCTTCTGGATGCGGACAATTTACCTGCCAAAGACCCAACGTATCTGTTTGAGGAGCCAGAATTCCTACGCACTGGTGCTATCTTCTGGCCTGACTATTGGCAGCCGTCCAACTCGCTTTTCCAGCTATCGAACACGAGTCTATTGTGGCAGCTCACGGGCGTGAATTACGTGGATATGTTCGAGCAGGAGAGTGGTCAAGTTCTGATCGACAGACTGCGTAGCAAGCGTGCGTTGGACAAGCTCATGTATTATTCAACGCACCAGCCTCGGTTACTTGAGCAATTGCACCTTATCTGGGGAGACAAAGACCTCTTCCGACTAGCATGGCTCAATTCCAGCCAGCCGTTCCATTTCATCAAGTATCCGCCTGCAGTGGGTGGACTGGACTTGCAGAAGGAAAAGGGCGTATTCTGTGGCCTCGCCATGATCCAGCATGACGTGCAGGGCAATCTCGTGTTCTTCCACCGGAACTCAATCAAGCTGGACGGCAAGCCGGACCAACCCCGAATTATGAGCCACATCCAGGAATATTCTCTAGAAGGCAACCCGCGTGACTACCGCATCTTCCAGGCCGTGTACGCACACAAGGAGTGTTGTTACTACATCGGCACCGACTCACTACCAGACGGCCGACCAGCTACACAAGTCACACCCATCGACTCAACTATCTACGCATCTATCGAAGATTTGGCGATTCAATTCTCCATCGAAGCACGGCAACTGCTAATCGACGACGCAATGGCCAACGATCTCGGCTTTCGGTCCATGCGAGTGCAGTACATTGTGGCATTGTTCCTGCTGGCCTACGTTCTCGCAATTATCACTTTTGTGTGGTGCACAGGCCGCCCAGCACGCGAACGATTGCCCAGTCGCTGGAAACCCATGGAGTCCAAAGAAAGCTAGCGACGAGATTGAGAGATAGTTACCAGGTTAGATGGCAGAGCCATAATATACACAGTGCAACGTCCGTGTAGACTTTTAATTGACCCGCCTTGGGAGTTACCTCGTGGTAGCGCCCACCAGAAGTAAAGCCGCTGGTGGACAGGACTCCGCGACGAAGGCTTCGCCGGTAGTGCATGAGAGCGCTCTACAAGAGCAACTCCATGTTTTTGTGAAAAATGTTGCGAGCTGCGTTCACGTCTCCGTCGAAGACCGCTGCTGCACCGAAAGACCTCGCTCCCGCCTAGGTTGTTTTTTATGGCCCCGCAACCCGAACAGGTCTTCGACGTGTACTCCACCTCGCACTCGACCAGCCGCCCGCCCTCTTGTACTTCAGGAGCATCTTGAAGCGATAGTGGGCCTGCGCCAGCATAGCCCTCGCGATCGGGCGTCGAATCTGCCTTTTGTGGACGGCGGCGGTCTCCGGGGTAGCGTCTCCTGCTGCCTCCAGGAAATACCGTCGCACCATCTCCGACGTGTGGAAGTACGGGAGAAGGACTTACTTGTAGGTCATCGCCAGCCAGCTCGAGAGCTTTCGGTGCATGTCGTTCACGGCGCGCGTCGCCTTCCGAGACGTGAAGCGGATGCGTCGTCGTAGACGATAGCACAGCCGATGCTCGCTTGACCTGATCGTCTTCGTCTTCGTTCGGTCGTGTGGCGTTGAGCGTCTCGCCTTGCGCGCGTTGGTCATCCGAGGGGGCATGGACTTCATCTCGTCCACGGCCTCGAACTTCTTCAACACGAAGCGCGCGTCCTTCACGCTGAACGTTCGGTCGTCGGGGTCTACATGGTCGCGAACTTGCGCACGCCAGGGTCAATCGCGGACATTCGATGTTGAGCAACAGGAACGCGTCATGCTGGGCGACACGCGGCTCCGCGTCGTTTACCCTGATTTCATTCGGACCGGTCCTGGCAACGAGCTGCCCATCGACTTTGTCGGCGTGAAACTGGCACAGCAGATCTATATAACCGGTTTTGGTGTCTTGAACGGAGGATCGACCTTGAGGGTTAAGATTCAGCTAAACGCACGCACTCCGGAGTTGCTTAGATCGATGAGGCGTAAGAAGTGCGCGCAGCGCTTCTTCCTCCCCTTCCACTGGGAAGTTGTTCACGAGGTCCGCAAGCGACCAAAGCAGAAAATTACGGTAGGCCGGTCTCAGAGCAAAAAGTTTTGCGGTTCGGATTGTGGAAACCCTTTTCAACCGAGGATAAAACCTGTTCACCGTATAGGTAGGTGTCGCAGTTACATGTACTGTAGTTGCGGTCAAAAGTTACTGAACATATCCATCTGTTTGAACAGGTATTACTTTTCCACATGGTAAATTTCAAGGGGATGTGCAAATTAGGTTGAAGTTCCGTCCTAAGAACGCTTTTAACATAAGGGGACACACACTCGCAGTCCTTCCCGGTGGTGATGCAGAGCGTATTGAGGCGCGACCGCGGCCGCGCCTTGGGCGTCTTCCGCCCTCGCCGGAGCCCGGCAATTGCCTCCCGGTCGTGGCTGCAGTCCGGCGCCGCTCGCGCCTTGTGGACGTCTCCGTTCTCGTCGCCGACGGGTCACAAGGCGGAGTTTCCGGCGTCTGATTTCGACCGGAGCGAGGGCCGCAGTCGGTTGTGGGCCGGTCTGGCGCTCGCAGCTGTGGGGATGGCATTCGCGGTGATGGAGGCCGCCAAAGACCCGGAAGAGGCGAAGGAAGACCCCAACGAGGTCGCGAAACAGATCAACGAGGTCAAAGAGGACGCCAAAGCAGGAGCCAAGAAGAACGAGAGCAAGAAAAGGACGCTGCGCAAGAGGAAGACCAGTGTGCGCGACGGCAAGATCCTGGTGAGCACTGCGGCGGTGCGGGGGGACCGCGCGTACATGGAAGACACGTCGTATGTCTCGTCCTGCAAGCGGTTCGCGGCAGTATACGACGGCCACGGTGGTGCGGCGGTCTCGCAGTATCTGCGCAATCAGCTCTTCTCGATGGTTTCGCCGGAGTTGGCGCAATTGGACCAGGAGATTTTAGCGGAGAACAAGGAGAACAACGTCCTGGCCAAATCGAGTCGACGCCAAAAGGTCGCGACCATGCTGCGGGATGCAGTGCACAAATTGGACCAGGAAGTGATTGCCAAGAACGAATGGAAGTTCCAAGGCTCAACTGCAGTGGGAGTGCTGCTGTTCGAAGACGTCTTGTACTCGATGAATGTGGGAGACAGTCGAGCGGTGCTGTGCAGAGGTGGAGACGTGGTGGAACTCACTCGAGATCACAAACCCAACGATCCTCAAGAACGCGCTAGGATCGAGTCACTAGGGGGAAGAGTGCAATGGTTTGGCTACGTTGATGCGCAAGGCGAGCCGATCGAGCCGTACGGAGCGTACCGCGTGAATGGTAATCTGGCTGTAGCACGTGCTGTTGGAGACCGTGACTCGCGGCCTTTTGTGATCGGCGAGGCGGAGATTCGCCAGTACGACATCGAGTACGACAAGGACGAGTTCATTGTGATTGCTTCGGACGGACTATGGGATGTGTTCACCAGTAGCGAAGTGGTCGAGTTCGTTCAAGACGTGATGAGTGGTGAAGTAGGTAGTCGTGAGGCCTGGAGCAGCGGCGGCCACAGCGACACTCGTGTGCCCATTTTCGAGTGGTCTCAGCAGTACACAAGCGATCGATCAATGATCAAGGCCGCGCGTAGGCGACGGAAGGTGCAAATCGCCAATTATTTGGTGCAGGAGGCGCTCTTCCGCGGCACTTCCGACAACGTGTCCGTGGTGGTGGTGTGGCTTCGTTGAACTACCTGTCGGTCTCTGATGCTGCAACCTTTAACTTTCGGAGCGCGTGGTTCCGTGAGCTGCAGCACTTATTCGTGCGTGACGTTAATCTACTACGATATCTTGATCTCGATGAAGCTTCGCTTTTCGTAACTGTACACTTAATACATGCATCAAACGAGAACCAAGCAACAGCCTTAGTGTCTAGACTGCAATCTTGATCTTGGCTTGATCAAAGTAGGGCAGTGAATGCACCAGCTCAATGAAGCGGCGAAGTATTTGATGAAATTGCGAGTGATGAGTAACGTTATGTTGGTGAAAACTGCATAATTTACATAGATCGTCGACTTCGCTTGAAGTTCACTCTCGGACACAAGTTTTGGACTTTTGTGGGCTGTACATACAGAAACTTGAATTTATACTTCAAGTATTTTGATGAACATTTATTCACTATTTTACATTTGTGTAAAGTTGAGCAAGCAAGACAATAGCTAATACGTGTTGGTCGAATTCTCTGCCAAGACACGTGTCGATCTCGTAATCAAGTACTGAGTGAAGGTAAACAGCAAAGAAAAGGATTGTGTAGCAATTCGATCTGTATTTGTGTCATAGTCTACCGGATAAATTAGCGGGGCAAAATGAAGTGCAGTTCACTTCAAGTGGGTTGAGAGAATGAGAGATTCTTATGCGAATATCCAGCTCTGTTGAATCTCCGCCAGCATGGGAATTGTAAACTGGGAGCAAGCACTGTCGCTCTCACGGCACTCGAGCTCAGAAAGCAGCAATTCCACCGAGTTCCGCTCGAAAGCCGATGAGAACAGTTCGGTGTTTTCAGCATCGCTGGATTCCTTGGCGTATTGCAGCAGGATAAAGGCTGCAAATCGCGCAAGAACTTCCGAGTCTGCAAGCATCCACTTGATAGCCTGGACAAATCCGGAGCGGTCAGCCTCGAGGAAGAGGCGGCGGTTGCCGTGATGTCTGCAGTGGTTCTTGACCATCTTGGCCACCTCGTACAGTGTCTCTGCGTCCAACTCAGCGTTGATTTCCTTGATAAGTTGCGCTGCTTCAGTGTCACGAATGGCGTATCGACGGCCCTTGAGTTCCTGTTGAGCATCGAGCCACGGTTCGAGTGTGGATTCTGTGAAGAACAACGGTTCGGCATCCACCTCGCTGCATCGAGCACGAATGCACTCGACCAATTGGTGGAATATCATCTCGTCACCGAATTCTCGACGAAACGCAACTTCGTACTTGCCAGCATCGCCCTGTTCCTTTGAGAGCGAAATGGAGAATGAAATCTCCTCAGCGACACAGAGCCACGAAACTCGGAGAGTCCATTGGTTCTCGACACGTACCGAGCACTCAAAAGGTTGCAGAGCGTTCTGTAGCGTCATCATGATGTTTTCAGGCTCGCAAAAGGACGGGAAGCTCGGGAACGCCGAGCCGAAGAAAAAGTCCCATCCTTCCTTGACCGGCACCTCCACAGCCGCCGAAGGAGACAACGGGGAGGCTGCAACCTTCTGTTTGCTGCAGGGACTCAGCTCCATTGGCTGTTTGGTAGAGTAGAGGCTGAAAGCGTCGAGTTCTTCCAATCGGTCCATGGATGAGGTGGTGAACTGGAATGGAGCGTCGCGGTACTGTGGCACTGGGGAGGTTTCGCCTGCGATGTATTGGCTCATGGGTGTGGTGTGTGCGAACTGGAGTTGCAACTCGTCGTCAAAAGAGCTGCGAACTTGGAAAATGGAATCGGTTCCAGAGCTGGAAGACCCAGTCGGACTGTTCATTTTTCAGATGTGGAGTAGTCGGGTAATTTGAAAATGAGCACTTGAACGCTGAGACTTTGCGCTAGAGAAAATTCACACTGAACTGCACTGTGAGTGGCCAAAAAGAAAGTGACCATCACTCGGGATGTTGACGTTGAGTATACTAAAATCAAGTGTGAATTTTCGACCAGACGAACGTTCCGCCCGATCGCAAAAAGAGGCAGCGATTTATTCCGACGATGGACGTTGGTGTGCTAGATTCGACTGAGGCACACTGAATACGCACGCGTGGCGGCGCTCACCTGACATCAAGTAAGCGTCCATGGTGGCGAAGGTGGAGACACCTGCGAAGTGATTTTTCGCAAATATTTGCACCAGAAATAGAGTTGGTGTGGCACACCACAGTTTTGCAACCAAATATCCACTTTAGACTTGTCTTCAACATCAGTTCTTGCTTGTTTTCGCATGCAATCAGGACAATTGATGATCTTCATCAACAAGAGCGACAAGAACGAGCAACATTACTATAATGCGACCACCAGAGCATCTTCACTATTTGTATCCAGTACTTCGTCCAAAATCAATTCAATGAGTAGGGTCATCGTGATCAACCGTATTGGTCTCGTACTTGTGCCTAATTGCATCCATGGTGTGGGTCAGCACAAAAGGAGGAATTGAGGGTAAAGAAAGTATGCAGTCCCTGGAATACGGATCTGGGATATATGAGGACCTGACCCGCTTGGGTGGTGTAAGCCATGGAATACGGATCTGGGACGGAACCACTTGTGCAAGGTCTGAGATCTTGAAATTCGTATCGATAAATCCAATTATTCCTCCTTTCGTGCCAATTTTGTCGTTGACTAAAGTGAGAGCACAACGAAGTTGAAGAAATTGGCAATCTACAGAATTGACGTGGAAACAACCAGTGTCGAAGGCTTTTTGTCGTCTCAGGATAATTGGAATGGCGGGCGCAGATAGACAAAACTTTCACGTTGTAAGTTGATTCATTATTGTCAGCGCCGCTTTCCATCCGGAGATACATGGGCATCATTGGTCCGAGTGGACGCGAACTTGAGCTGCGGTAGCTCTGGTACATTCTCTTCCTTAAAAATGTCGAGTGAACCATATTCGCCACAGTTTTGCTTTCAGGAGAAGCATGTCCAAATTTCGCACTAAGTACGAATTATCAGGTATCCATACTACTTGAAGTAGTACTGTACTACTACTACATAGTAAGTAGTATATATGGTAGACAATTCGATCTTCAGTGTTTCGGCTTGCTAGATTCCCTGCGCTTCGGACGCTTCCTATCACCCTCTGATGTGTGTCTCTATACTATACATCGAGCGGGTGCGATACGAATGAACAAATAGCGAAACTAACCTAAGCGAGCTCCTTGTCCAGTCCGCGGAAGTAGGCTGGTCTGCGCACCCACGTGCGGGGCAGCACTTCCTCGTTCGTGGCCAGACGCAGCGTGCGGCTCTCGTCACGCACTAGCAGGTGTTTCTTCTTGGTGGTGATGTCCTTGACGGCCAGACGGAACTTCGCCTTGCTCTCTGCATTCCGGGGGTTTGCAAAGTTCTTGTGCTGCATAATCTTGTTGTTGCTCGCCAGTCGCTGGAGCTCCAGCGCTTCCTCGGGATACAACTGATCAGTGTGTCCGTGCTTGCCCATACGACGCACAAGCGGCGGGTATCCCTCGAACTCGTCGCTCAGGAAGAAGAAATCGGGGTTGCGGAAGGCTTCGTCATCGATGCCCATGAGCATGGCCTCCTCCCGAGCATCCAGCACCTCATCGGGTTCAGTCGCCTCCTGCTCCTGTCGTGCACGTTTCTTCAGACTATTCGCCTCCTTCTCATTGCCAGCAGCCTCCGCGTCTGCAATCTTCTTGGATTGGTCGTCCATGTTCTTCTGCGCCTTTTCCTTGGCTTCCTGCACCTTGGCACGGAATTCCTCCCGCGTGAGCTCCTGTTCCATGCGCTTCAACCAGATGATGGCCTCCACACGAGGCTTGGCCAGGTGGAACTTGCGCGCCAGCGTGGTGGACGTCCACCGCAGAGGGTTCTCCATGAACAGCTCGTACACGAGCTCGTCCAGCTCGTCGTTCTCCTCGATGCCGCCCTTGTTCACATCTGCGATGGCGTCCACCTCGATGTCTCCGTCCTGTCCCTCAGCGTCCTCCAGCTGCTCTGTCGCTTCGCCCTCTTCCTGCCCTTCTTCGCTCTTGGCTTTCTCCTCGTCTGCCAAACTCAAGAAGCGCGAAGGCGTCGACTCGCTCGACTCGCTCGACTCGAAGCGCACGGAGCCCACGCAACGCGCCACTGGAGCAGCCGCACGCAGCTGCGAGGCAACGCGTGTGCTGGACAACGCGCTGCGGCTGCTGCGACGCGCCACTCGCACCAGAACGCGACCGAGTTGCATCTTCGCTGGGCAAGGTGAAAGTGAGACGGAAGGCTCCGAGCCGCCCGTTAATTACGCTACCGGTTCAATACCGGTATCATTCGACTCAGAATTTTCTCAGACGGAATCAGATTTATTGCTACAGCTCACTACCGCAAAGGATGCTGAAGGCATGGGTGGCACGCTTCCTACGCCGACATCTGGTGCTCGCGCTCTTCCTCGTGGTCAGCTCCATCGTCGCTGCTATTGTCTATGAAGTTACTGGTGGTTGGAAGCCCAAGGCCTGGACGTATGACGCGCCAGAGCTCAACAGCGTGGACCTGGAAGGCCCCGATCGCCCATCAAGTCTCTGGAGAGACGACGATTTCGAGTGTTTAGGCTGGAGAGCCACCCACAACTGCGACCCATACGGCCCAAGAGATGAGGCGAGAGATCGCAAGTGTGGGGAGCCCATGCCACGCACCAGTGGCTACTGCGAAGTGCGCAATCGCACCAGTGGCCAAGTGTTGCGCGTCATGTTGGCCACGTGCAAGAGCTGGCAATGGTATCTCGTCCCCAAACTCTCGTGCAATGATGCGCGTAATTTCACAGATTTTAGCATACAAGCAGCAAGTTATTCCCATCCACCACCTGAACTGCCACCTCCACAACCTGGACGGACTCAAGACAATGAGGATAAAAGAGGGATCGTTATGATCGCGTATCCTAAGGTAGTGGCGGGGCTGTATGCTATTGTACGCACATTGAGGTCACTAGGATGTGCGTTGCCAGTGGAAGTGTGGATCGACCCGACCGAGATGAGAGCCAAACATTCTGTATTGGTGGAGCTAGTGAAATACTACAATGTGCTCATACGCATCATTCAAGACCCGAATGCGTCCAAGTTTCATGCCAAGCCGTACGCGATTTATAACTCCAGATTCGAGAGTGTGTTGTGGTTGGACTCGGATAATATTCCCGTTCGCGATCCAACGTATTTGTTTGAAGCACCAGAGTTTGTGAAACATGGAGCTATCTTCTGGCCAGATTTTTGGAGACCAGCGATTGATACGCCGTTTAATGTGCACCAGCAGAGCGCGTTGTGGACGTTGTTGGACATGCCTTTTACGAACATGTTTGAACAGGAGAGTGGACAGCTGTTGGTGAATCGCTCGAGATCGCAGGCGGCACTGAGTAAACTCATGTTCTACTCGTCGCACATGCCGCGATTGATTACAGACTGGCAGCTTGTTTGGGGTGACAAAGATTTGTTCCGTCTGGCGTGGTTGAACACGTCGACGCCGTTCTACATGGTGCAGCACCTGGTAGCGCTGGGTGGTTTGTATGACGAAGACGAAAACTTCTTCTGTGGCGTCTCGATGATCCAGCGTGACCCCGTAGGCGACATCATTTTCATGCATCGAAACCAAGCAAAACTTACAGGACGTCGTGATCAAAAACCTTTGATCACACACCTGCAAAAATTTATTGGTGGTGATGGCACTGCGGCTTCGCTTGTACGTGACTTGGATAAATATCGGATACAGTGCAAAATGCGACGTCTGGGGCAGTACACGTGCTTCTTGATAAATCCGCGTGCGCCTGATGGTAATGTTACACCGTCACTAACTCTCAGTCTGGAAAACACAAAGTATCTTCCGATAGAGCAGCATGCCATTGGGTTTTCCATCGAAGGCCGCGGTCTTTTCAACAAGGAGGAAGAGGCTGAGGTAGCGAAGATGGAGGGTGATGCGCAGGCAATTCAGGACGAAGAGGCTGCTGCGATTATTAGAGCTCGCGAGCGATCCGAGAAGCAGACACGTGGGATATTTGGTATCGTTGTGGTCGTCGTCCTGGGTGTGTGGTTGCGATGGCAATGGATGCGGCGGTGCAGGAAGAGCAGACCTAAACTTGAATCGAAGAACTCTTCAGTGGTGTCGGAAGATCCCTCTTCGTCTCACGTAACTTTGGCAGTAGATCCTTCTTCTCCAGAAACTTCAGGCTCATCGACTGCCGTGTTTTCAGGAGCATCGTACAGTTCTCGACGACGCAATTCTTCGTTCCAACTCGACGACTAATGACAGGAGATGACAATACAACATAGAATTTGAAATCAATGGATGCCAACCTTGAAGTGTTCATGCTACTCCTCCATGACGTGCTCAACTCGAATGATAAATCGTCGGTAAGTGATATTGTATTGTTCGGGACTTTTTAAAAGAGAATGCAGACTGATCAGCAGGGCGCCGTCTCTCGCTAGTTCTACCCCCGAGGCTGAGCTCTTCTTCCTCTGTTGAAAGAACTGGTAGACCCTGCTGCTACAATCTGCGTCGTTAAATCCTGTCGGTCCAGGACCTCGGCGCCGACTCGCCGGGTGCAATGGGATGTTGTCCTCGCTCTTTATCTTCACTCTTCGGTCGAGCTTTCGGTGGATCTAGTGCACAAACTGCTGCTGGTCATCCGACACGAAGTTCGAGTCGAAGTAAATCTTCTGGGGGCGCTGGAACCCGTTGAAGTCCGAGCCAGCGGCGCACGTGTAGGCGCCCATGCTCGGGAACAGGATCCACTGGCCAATGTCCAGCAGTGGCATGTTCACCTCCTTCATGATGCAATCCATGCCGTCACACGTGGGGCCCCAGAGACTAGCCTTGTACATCGGGGTGGCGTCCGGCGAGGCGGCATCCGACATGATCACAGGCTGAATCGTTGGGTGGTCGTAGACCATGCAGTTGAACGACGCGTACAAACCATCGTTCACAAAATACATATAATTGGGGGGTTGTCCCGCAGCTGCAGCAGCGCTAGCAAGCACTGGGGGCTGGCCAGGGACGTCAAAAGTGGGTGCCACCTTGCGGCCGATCACGTTCACAGCCAGAGTGTGGGTGGACGCCGCGAAGAAGCGGCCAGGTTCCGAGATGACACGAACGCCGCTGTCTTGCGGGAAGTGCACAGTGAGCGACTTCTTGAGTTCATTAGCACAGTCTTCGAACCGAATCGGGGCGTTCTCCGTACCGGGGAAGCCTCCGCCAATGTCCAGCAGATTAAAGGTGAAGCCGAGCGAGTGGCCCATGTCAAAAACCTTGCGGGCCCGAGCCACCGCTTCCGAGTACGCCTGGACATTGAAGCAGCCGCTTCCGACGTGGAAGCTGACTCCGACCACGTCCAAGTTAAGTGCCTTGGCGTGGTTGAGGATGTCTGGGACATCGTGCACCATGGCTCCGAACTTGGTGCCCAGTCGACAGATGGAGTTGGAATCGTCCACGTAAAGTCTCAGCACGAGCTTGGCATTGGGGTTGATGGTGTGGATTTTGGTGAGTTCCTCCTGCGAGTCGAACGTCATCATGTTCACGCCGTTGGCCTGTGCGTAGGCAATCTGGGAGCCCTGTTTGCATGGGTTGGCGTAGATGATGTCGCTAGCAGAGACACCGCTGCCGAGCACCGACCTGATCTCCGTCTGACTGGCGCAATCGAAGCCTGCTCCGAGGCGGGCCAGGCCCTCAATGAGCGCCGGGTCCGGGTTGCACTTGACGGCGTAGTAGGGCCGCACGTCGGGCAGGAACTGGTTCCAGAGCTTGAAGCGCTCCTCGACGGCGGCTGTGTCCACCACGTAGAAGGCGTCGCGCTGGCTGCCGGGGGCGTCTCCGAGGCTCTGGATCTGCGTCTGCAGCTGCGTCAGGACGGCCGTGTTGAGCTGCAAACGCTGCAGCTCGGGCGGCGGCTTGGCGTTCGTAGAGGCCGTGGCCAAGTCACTCGGCAGCAACGTGGCGCGCGTGCTCAGGCAGCGGGCGGATCGCTCGTGGCCGAATCTGCTGGCGAGACGGGACGCGCTCGTGAGCGCCGCGTGGCTGGCGCGGGAGCCTCGGAAGAGCAGAGCCATCTAGGGACGGACGGGAACAGGGTGCGTAGGTGCGAGCCGATTCGGAAATGAAGGAGCTTTTTAACGGATGAAAACCACCGGCCGGGTTGCAGACACCGAGCTAACACGCAGTCGGATCTTTCACTGGCTTAAAGTATGGGAGCAACTCGTGCTGATTGGCTGCCAGCCAGCCGTTACGCGTTGAAGCTATGCACGAAAAAAGAACAAGACACTTGACTTGCCGTGGGAGTAAGTGGTTTCGCATTGCAGCACTGCGACGAGTGCTGGGGGAACACGCGGATCGTTTTGCTATGGAAAAATACACTGCCCGTCGCACTGGGACGGGCTTGCTCACGATTCACGATTCACGCTTCTCAAGCAAGAATAGCTGGGTGCCGAATAAATGTAATGCCTTAGATTACGTCTATACTGTACCGGCAGTATCGCACAATTGTGTCGGTTTTCCAGTACCGGTATGAGGAAGCGAGGCAACAGAGCAACTCCTGTTGCCAGGAACGTGCTGTCTGGACTGCAGCTAGTGACAAAGTTGCATAATTACGCAAATTTTGTAGATTTCCGATGCTTTTCACCGAGATATATCGGATCGGATCCTGAAGTTTACGTTGAAGTGAATGTTCAGATTACGCTTACCGCATCCCCAACGGCTACCTCTGATTCGTCTACTGTATAAGATACGTTCTTAGTTCCATGCGCATTCCATTCCCCGTGTGACCTCGCCGATGCCTTAGAGCTCATCAACCTCGGACATCAATTCCCGCTCTAGATCCTTCAAAAGTAATAGACCGAAGCTTGTCGAATAATTCGGAGAGAAATCGGTTTCCAGTGTCTTGACGTTACCACCTTGCAAGCCTGTCTTCGTTCCAACACCTCCCTATTGAAGCACTGAGGAGCTGGGTACTCACAACAACTCGGCTTCCCAGGAAACTGCTCGCTCCTCGTTCCCATGTTTAGTTCCGCATGGCTTCACCCCGAGCACGTGGTGTTTGGTTGAAAAGCGGAGATTGCTGAACTTTGAATCCATGGGATCTCGAATATGTCGGACAAGTTCGACCAGGATAGCCACAATACATTCCACCGACTCACCCTTTCTCAGTGGTACTTCTACGGCGGCGACAGGTACTCGCTGGCCTCCATCGACTCCTCTTGCTCTTCCGAATCCATCTGCTCCATACTATGCTCGTCCGGGTCTTCCCCACGCATCAGCTTCTCCAGGCGATCCAGACCGTGCATTGCTTCAGTCGATCCTGGGTTTAGTCTCAGTGCCTGATGGAAATACTTCAACGCCTCTGCATATTGTTTGTCCATGGAATACACATGCGCCAACTTGGTGAAGACCTCTTCCCGTGGGAATCGTTCCCCTAATGTCAAGAGTCTATTCATCAAGAGAGTGCGTTAGAATCAATGGAGCATTCATTGTAGCAATCAATACACGATACCTTTCAATTGCGCCACGTAAATCGTCTTCTTCGACCAACAGATCGGCGAGCGCAAAATTCGTCGAGAGCTTACGAGGTTCCAGCGTCAGCGCCTTTTGCAACGCCTGACGTGCTTGCTGTCTGAGCTCAGACTTCAGCGCGAGCACACTGCCAAGCAGCACGAAGCTCTGTGCCTGCTGTGGGAACAACTTCAACACACTTTTGGCTGTAGCCAAGGCCTCGTTGAATCGGTGCACACCAATTGCAAACATATCGCAGTAGCTGGTAATTATACCAGTGTACGCTTCGAGCGATCGGTTGAGTCGACACGCCGTCCAGAACGCTTTCAAAGCAGGCTGCGGGCGATGCACTCGCAGCAAAACTTCGCCTCGTAACAAATGAGCGGGTGCATGACGCTGCCGCTCTGCGATGGCGCGCTCAGAGAACTGCAGAGCAGTCTCGTAATCACCCTTGACATCGTTGTAGTACGCTGCAGCAAGCCACGATTCTGCACATGAGCTGCTTATTGTGAATAGCTCCTGCACCAAGTCATTTAGATTTGTACGGGAGCTACCTTTGCGCAAGCAATTAGCGTAGTTATCCATGTACGACACGTTCAGATCATCCACTTGTCGTGCGCGTTTGAAGGTAACGTGGGCCTGGTGAAGAGACTCGAGCTCAACCTCCATACTTCCCTTGCGAAGCAAACAGTGCAAATTGTTCGGAAAGACTCGATTCAGCGCGCTAAGTGACTCAATAGCCACTGCACGTGAACATCACAAAGCGAATAGAGATAGCAACAAGTTAGACCACCTATCCATACGAGTAAAGAGAAAATGGACAATGACGTACTTCGATAATTTCTCCGCTGGGTATTCATGTGAGCTGTCACCAATATTTGCATCCATGATGCATCCGTTTGTGAACATCACAAAGCGAATAGAGATAGCAGCAAGTTAGACCACCTATCCATACGAGTAAAGAGAAAATGGATAATGACGTACTTCGATAATTTCTCCGCTGAGTATTCATGTGAGCTGTCACCAATATTTGCATCCATGATGCATCCGTTTTAGAGAGACCCTCGTTCGCTAGCTTTGGTGCTGCAACGTTAGCGTAGAACCGTTCAATTTCATGCTTCCTTGCAGTTGTCCCTGTCCGTTGTGCCGTGTCATTCGATTTCGTAGCTCCATCGGACCCTGCAAACGCATCAGGTGATGCATCTTTTGCTGCCGCTAGTTCCGTGAGAGCTAAAGCTGCTTCTAGAGCGTACGGGTTTTGCTGTAGAGCTGCCGTATAGCTCTCCTCCGCCTTGTTTTGCAGTCCTTCATTCACGTACAACTTCCCCAGCAGCAAATTCATGCTCAAGGTCCTGTCTTCCACAGGTGTCGACTTCAACTGTATGAACAACGTCGTCAGCTCTTCTCCAGCAAACGCCCATGCCACGTAATTCCAGTCAACATTACCACTTCAATGGCTTCCTGAATGCAGTCCAGTTGAACGTAACTCCTGGCCACTTTGAGCTTCACCTCGAGTTCTTGCTCCGTCGTCACAACACTCATATCTCGACAACTGTGGTGATAATAACGCTGAACAAGCGCAGAAAAGCACAATAGTTAGTTCTCTTTACCTTCTTTTGTCCAATTATTGCAACTCACAATGGCACGTTTAAACTCGCGCTTGGCGAGCATCAAATCCGCAAAAAGCCGAAGTGTCTTGGCGTGAAAAGCAGGCGACAGTGTCCTGGCGTCGGTTGCAGCAGCTTCAAACTTCTCTTCGCGTCTCCGAGACAGAAAAGTGTTCGTTAGACGTGTGCGGACGTTTCTATGGCTGTTCTGAGTCTCTGCATCTGATGGAAAGAGCGCTACGGAGACCAACAATTCGCCTAGAATCTGAGCCGAATCCACGTCCTCGTTGCCAACAAAAAGCTCCAGTTGCTGCTGCATCATCTCGGCGTCAAAGTTAGTGGGTTGGCAGGTGCTGGTGCTAGCTGTGGCCCCCTCATCAAGAGGCGATAGCAGCTCATGAGCTCGCCGCTTCTTAGTTGGCCGCTCCATTTTACTTCGTACTAAGTAGTAGATTTTTAAAATCTGAGTTTTATTTTAAGTCGTAGAATTTTATTAAGTCTTTTAGGTCTATCAAGTTTTTTAAAACTTGATAAAGACCTAAAAAACTTAAGAACTCTAAAGCTAGACTGTTATGAGCAAAAAACAAGACATTTATGATTCATGCTTTAGATGTGCTGCGGTACTATCGAGAAGTATGCAAGGATGGAAGTTTGCGTTCATCTACAGTTCATCCTTGCGCTTGATGTCCAGCAGCTCCACATCGAAGACCAGCGTGGCCTTGGCAGGAATCTTGGGGGGCGAGCCGCGGTCGCCGTACGCCAAGTCGGACGGAATCGTCAAGCGACGCTTCTCCCTGCGTCAACAGAAACATTCACGTCAGCAACGAATTCCTTTTCTTCAAGACCGTTGTCCACGTACCCGATGCACATGTCCACAAGTCTACAGTACACAGAGCATCATACACAGAACAGAAATCCCATTAGTTCCCACTTGCTACGATTATTAATAAAAAGCACGCACCCTCGGTCCCAACCCTTGATGACGCGACCGGCACCGAGCGGGAACTCGAACGGCTGGTTGCGGTCCACACTCGAGAAACAGAAATCCCATTAGTTCCCACTTGCTACGATTATTAATAAAAAGAACGCACCCTCGGTCCCAACCCTTGATGACGCGGCCGGCACCGAGCGGGAACTCGAACGGCTGGTTGCGGTCCACACTCGAGTCGAACTTGGAGCCGTCCTTGCGCAGCGTGCCCGTGTAGTGCATGGACAGCGTGTCTCCCAGCTGACTCTTCATCTTGCACTCCTCGGGGCGGTGTTTGACGCCGATACGCAGCTGCGCGTCCGGCGGGAGGTCGTCCTTCGCTTGCACTTGCACAGCCGCCAGCGCTGCCGCCACTAGAAAAGTTGTCCACTTCATCTTCTCTTCACTTGATCGACTTTTTGATTATGAACACATAGAGCTCCAAGTGGTCGATAGTGATTGGATGGAAATACCAACCAATCAGACGAGAGAAAACAGATCCACTTCAACGTCGTTTCGCGTCTGCTCATAGCAAATGTTGCCGTGGATTCGGGAGTTTGTTGGTGCTGTGAAGGAAAATGCTGGTAAGGTTATAAAGTTAAGCACGTGTGAGATGGGAATAATGCTAGCAATTGTAGTTGATCTGGACTCAGTACAAGGTCGGGAGTTAGCTGCAGACAAGGTTGAAGCTGTTCTAACAGGGACTGGGAAGGTGGAAAACCCGACTGCAGAAGAGGATGAAGGTTGAAAAGAGAGTTGCTTAGCAACTTGCTGGATGGATACTGACACGGTTTCATGCAGGAATGTATTGTCTATTGGACTCCTGCAGAGTGTTCATGCGAGATCGACGCGGTATTGACAAGCTCCTAACTGCTGAGGTACGGAAACAAAGTTGTGACTAAATGACAACTAACAGGCTATCCAGTCACTAGAAAGCTTTATACATCTTGGTGAGAACCAGTTGTGGAGCTCTCCTGTGCGTGAAGAGGCTCTGAAGTGCATGATTAATTCAGTGTACTCGCGGCCGGAGTTCGTAGCTGAAACTCTTATTGACAAAGGCTTCGTTTCGCGGTTGTTGGTGCTGGCGACACATTCCGGCACGGCATCACTGCACTGGCTGATCTGGAAAGTGCTGCTTGTTTCTTGTGAAGCACCTGATGTACCACGACATTTGAGTCGCTCGCTCGACGCCTGGCAATTGATCTATTCGGTACTGTGAATAACCTGCTATCCGATTGAAGCGCTTGTATCTTACTTGATTGCTATCGTATCCCCACAGACACTTTTCTATAGCTTTAAGTACAGGAATCAGACTGAAATCACCTCCGGAAGCCGCGCAACTCTTCTCGTAGACTTGATCAAACTAATTACTGTGCTGGTCAACGATATGCAATGGACCGCGGAACAGGAAAAACTACTGCCAGATGTCTTTCGCACCGTTCACCAGTACGATATTTTTTTATTTGAAGACGCACTAATGCTTCTAACTGATTTACGCACAGGCTCGGCGGTTTACTACTGGAAATTTTGAGTTTCAATCATTCCAATGTATCCCCGCAAAACGACGACCTCATCGAGCTGAAGAACAAAACGATGGAGGTGTTCATGCTCCTACCTGGAAGTCTCCTAGCCGCATTTATTCAGCAGCAGTACAATATTAAGGAGGAAAATGCTGCTGAGAAGTCTGTAACGCTGTTAGCCCCAGTGCTGGGTCATCTTCATGTAATGCTGTTGACAGTACGGATCGAGAAGATGAGGTAAAACTGACACATCATTTCGGCGAGCTTGTTTACCTAACACTTCGATGCTTATTGCATTCAGGCCAGTCAAGGATATGTTACCGACACTGATCGTATGCCACAATTTGGCAAAGACAGGTGACCGGGATATCCTTGACTGCTTCACAAAAGCTATTTTGCCGACACCACAGCACGCAGAATTGACTGCTAACCGGACGAAGGCATTTTACTTCAAACATTTGAAGTTCTTTCTCACGTGCTTGGACACCGACGTCCGACGCTACACATCTGAGTGGCTATTTCTCCTTTGCAATGAAAACGGTAAGCTCAACTCTTTCATCCACTTTTATTTCAAAATTGTTGTGAGGTGCTTTCCTCCGAATAAAATAATAATAATCCGTGTGTATTTGTCTCGGTAATTCAGCGAAGGAATACACCCACCACACTGGAGTAGGGAACGCAATTGGTTTGCTGCGCATGAAAGGTCTAGCATAAGACCTTTGCACACATGCATTCGCACAGCTCGATTCGAGAAAACAGACTTAGATATCTGCGACGCTGCCCATGGATAACATTCGCTGCTTTCGTATATGACTGCTCATGCCCATCTCCTGTAAGAGTTGAAATAAATCCCCCGAGTTCTTGATAAAATATGGTGCTTGCGAAAGCTTGCGTCCAAGCGTGCACACGAATGTGTTGACAGGAAAGCGATATCTACCATCATCAGCATCATCCGTTGATACTGAAGTAGTTTGGCTAGCTGGTGATTCACTTTCCGCTGCATGCCTTCCTTCGTTAGTCTCTATTGCAGCGGTAGTGCTCGTGCTCAACTTATTTGCAACCTCCTGTCGAGTGTGATCTCCACTCCGTACCGCGTTGTCATTGTTATCGCTACTCTTAGATATTGGCAATATAACTGGCTTGCCCTCGCCTGCGAAGACCTTTGCAGCGGAACGTTCTACTGCCGCTGTTGTAGCAGGGTTTTCAGTGGCGAATGTCTTCCGCTCTGGAGATGGCAGTGATCCACTATTCTGGGCTTCAACGCCATCTTCGAGCTTTGCACGCGTGGTAGGCGGACAAACAAGTGCCCAACAGGCTGCAGGCGTATCTGGAAGTCTATGAATTCCAAAGTTGTCCCCATATTTCACCTTCATTGCCTTAAACAATGCAGCTGATGGCGGGAAGTCACGACGAGGAGTAAATTTGCTCTTCTCTGTGATCTCATCGCGTCGAGCATTGGATGGACGATTAAGCATCGCCACCGGAAACATATTCGCAGCGCCTTCCGATATTGACGGCTTTGCCAGAGGCGTCAATTTTGTCATATTCTCTCCGAGCACAAGAAAATCGGTGTCATTTGGCTGCGAAAGTCGAGCCAGCGATGTCGTAGACGACAGACCACGCTCCCCAGGATGTCCGGCGGCAAGTGACGAGGAGCTCCCATCTCGCAGTAGGCGTCGAAAGGCATTGTATGATAGATCATCACTGATGTCACCAAAGCTTGATGAACCGATGCCACCTTCGCTGTCGGTTGTATCTGGAATGAGACTACGGCGTTTGGTAAAAGAAGAAGACGTCTCAGCTGTATCCCCTAACGATAACATTCCTTCCTGTTGTTGTTGTTGACTGTCCGACATGTCATCAAACTCGTCCTTCTCTAGTTGTTGACAATATGCCTCTAGATCAATTGGCGGCGGCACCAGGACTGCGAATAGATCTTCGTCTGTCCGGTCGTCACCTGAAGCGATCACCAATACGAAATCAACAGGTTGTTTCTCGTCCACACCATCCAGTTGGCCTAAAGTCAGCCCACCAGAATCCATACTAAAGCCTACAGAATCTTTTCGGTCTCCACGAATAACGTCACTTCCCGTATCTCGAACGATATCTCCATCCAAGCTTAGTACTGGTAAATCATCCTCGCCAATAGGATCATTGTGAAATACGCGTGGTTTCAGCATAGGTGATGATACAGGATGTACCGGTTCTCCGAAATACTCCGTGGTCACTGGGTCTTCATCGGGAAACAGGAAAGACCAGTTCATGAACTCCCATATCCGCTCGAACAGAGTGGCTTTGCTAACCTTTTGTGGTCTCACCTCTAGATACCGATTACCCGGACACACTGACACAGGAAGTGACCGAGTGATCTCGCGCAGCGAGACCAAGAGCTCACTTGCTTGCCATAAGCCATGATCCAAATCACAATCGCGGTAATGCCACGCCACTGAGCTATCTTTTCGCTCGATGTACGCTCCTGGAGTGCGTTCAGTGTAATATTCCAGCAACGGAACAACGTGCTCCCACCAACTCATGTCCATATTCGGTACCATGCAGTGCCAATACTCGTTTTCGCCCACCCATTTCACGTAAACACCGTACTCTGCTGCGAGAACAAGGTTTCCTGAAAGACCGGCAAACCATTGCTCGCATACTGAAGTGCTACGTGTACTAACAAGAACGACCGTATTCCTCGGGTCCTTGGTAAGCATCGACAATTGCCAGATCAGTTCTTGCGGTGGGTAGGCCAGCTCTGGAATTGACGCCTCCGCTGCGAGAACGCCTTCGTAATTAATGAAGATCAATCGCCGCGAAGTTCGTGAGTAAGCTGACGTCATATCCCGACGACTCAACTCGCGTCCTGATGCCGACACAGCATTTTCTTCGCTACATTCATGAAGTTGTTCCAGGAAGTTATCCGCCCAATGCCAAGATGTAAACGAACTCACGTAGCTGTACATGTGCTGGTGAGCTCGCATCACTTCATCATTATCATGGAGAGACTCTCGCAACGCATCCATGAGGTCTTCGGTATTCCATGGGTTCACAAGGCGAGCTCCGCCCAACGATTGCGCACATCCAGCAAACTCGCTTAGAATCACACGTGCATGCTTGCTGATGGCCTCTCGACAAACTACATACCCAAACGGCACAGTATTCATGCCGTCGCGGACAGGCGTGATCACCAATGTGTCTGCCAACGCGAACAACGCGATCAGAGCCTCTAGAGCTATCTCTTTATTCAAATACTGCACGGGACCTTCAGTGCCAATATCTTGCAACTTGCTGTTAATGCGCGACACGAGAGACTCAACCTGAGATTCCAGCACTGATTCAAATACGGATGCGCCCGTAACAATCTGCAGAAACACAACTTCTTTCGCAAGCTCAGGTTTCTGCGTAAACAGCTCTTCAACCGCCAATAACTTATGCACGAGTCCTTTGATCTGATCCAGTTGGTCCACGCCCAGGATCACTCGTTTGTGAGAAAATTGACTCTCCAGTTGCCTCATTTGCTCTTGAACTGCATCGGACTGTACCATCGCAATATACTTGTCAGCGTCAATTCCCACGGGGCAAATTGTCACCCGCGCAAAATGTCCATTAAAATCCACGCCCTTGTGACTGCTCTCCAGTCCCAATAACCGTACACACGCGCTTTGAAAATGCCGCGCGTACTCGTACGTCTGAAATCCGATCAAATCGGCACCTAGCATGCCTGTCAAAATGTCTTCACGATTATTCAGTATCCGATACAATTCCGCCGACGGAAACGGAATGTGCATGAAGAAGCCGAGACAGATATTCTCGTTCGGGAACAAGTTCTGTACCATCTGCGGGACAAGAGTCAAGTGATAGCCTTGCACCCAAACCAAGTCCCCCTCTTCGTACACTTCCTGCACTGCATCGGCAAACGCTTGGTTCGCTGCCACATAGGCTTGCCACATTTTCTCCATGCTGCGTTCGTCTTCCTGTCCGCCTTCCATCATTTCATGCTGACTGATCTGATCGTCGGTTGTGGGTGGACACGAGTGGAAGAGCGGCCACATGACCGTCTTGCAGAAGCCCTGATAGTACAGTCGCTCTCTCTTTTCATCCAGAAACACTGGGTAATAGTTCCGATCTTGCAGCAACTGCTCCTTCAGCGTGTTCTGCTCGCTCGGCTCGATCTCTCCGTGCACCGATCCGATCCAGACGCAGTCGTAGTTCTCGTGCAGAGACTGGAAAATCTCCATGGCGCCGTTGAGACTCGCGTGCTCCGGGAACTCGGCGCGCCACTGCGACTGCGCGTCCTCCGACACGAGCCAGAATGGCAGCGTGCGCGTCACCAGCAGCACGCGTCGGCGGCGTCTCGAGCGTTTGGCGTCTTCCTCCGCGGCGTCTGCGCCGCTCTCCTGCTCCGCCTTCACGCGCTTCTCCCGCACCTGGTTGAGCTTCGTGTAGAGCGCCGAGAGCTCGCGCAGCAGCGCCGCCTCGCGCTCCTTGAACTCCGTCATGGAAATTGCGTTGTGGGTGGAGAATTCCTCGAGAAGAAGCGACGAGGCGACGGGGACGAGGCCGGCAGCTACTACTAGTACACCTTTGCCACTCCAAGCTCGCAGGAGTGTAGAATGTCCCGTAATTATGAAAATAGTTTTCCTAAATTTTAATCCACAGCAATGGAGATTTAGTGTATCCATGTTAGCACTGAGAATGTCCTACTGGTTTCTGATATCGAGTGTAGAATGTCCCGTAATTAGATTTTTATTTTTCCTAAATTTTAATCCAGAGCAATGGAGATTAGTGTATCCATGTTAGCACTGAGAATGTCCTACTGGTTTCTGATATAGTTTTGGTGGCTGGCTACGTGTCTCCCTGCAGCGCGTACCCCGCAAGTCTTTCCAGCCACCGTTGTTTCACTCTTCCGAGTGTTATTGCCGTCCTCGCCTGAACACTCTCAGTCACCTTATCCCATGCTTGCCCTTCAGCCCGCTCCTAAGCAGTTCCAGTATGTTCCTTGCGGTGTTGACGTCCCGATTCCAGAAGTTGGCCCTGCAGCGACTGTTGATACAGCGCAGGACGTTCCGGTTGCTCTTCAGGACGATCTTCTTGTCCGCGAGTTTGGGGTTGCGGAACTTCTGCATCTCCTCGATATCTTTCACCTCCTTCTTGGACGGCCGCCCTTTGGTTCGGATATCCACTTCGTCTGCTTTCCTCTTCATCGACATCCCAGTCGTCCGGATATTCGTCGGTCTTCTAGCGCTTACGTCTCATGACACGCTCGTGGCTTGCAGAGGAGCGAATCGGGTCCGGAGGCCTTGCTTGAGAGGGACTGCGGAGTAGTTGGTAAGATTGAGAATGAATTAAAGGTTAAGACTGCCTCGTGCGCTAGCCTCCTCTACACTGACAATCTGTGGTTGTTCCTTGTGCAATCAGTTGTCTGGAGTCTTCCCCACAATTCCACCACCTGCAAAGCGTCGTGGTGTTCCCTCTTACTACTTAGTAGTACGTCCCATGGTGCGAATGAAGAAGAGAAGAGGTTCTCCAGTCCGCCACAAAAGTTTTGTTAGGATACAGGGTACTGTAACACGCGTAGTAGTACAGTATACTTCAAGTAAGTGTTTTCATGTGCCGTTCGATTACTGCATACCGCATAATACCCTTTGTCATATTTATCTTTGGAAAGATAATAGGCATCCAAACTTTCATGTAACGCTCAATTACTATCAGTGTCGACTTTCTAATGTATTATCTAGGTTAAAAAGTTAATAAAGCATATTCTGTGGACATATACGAGTTACATTTGCGAGACGAGGTAGTAGAAGACGATCATCATGAAGAGGATGAGCGACGCCCCCAACACGGAGAACATGAGCTTGCGCTGTCGTCGTCGTCGCAGCTCTTCCAGTTCCGACATGAGCAGCACCGTCGGGATGAGTTCCAGGTCGGGGCGCACTTGATACAGTGCCGCCTTCTCCTCAATCGTGAGGCGACGAGGCATGCATCGAGCTGCGCAGGAGCCATCGAGTCTCCGCTTCGTGTCCTCGTCCTCGTCGCTGTCGATGTCGAGCGCGAACTCCACCGACACCTGCTTCTTGAGACTGCGACACGAAGGTATTCTCAGAATGGACTGCAATGAGCCGGAGCTGGCGGTGCAACTGCCGTCGCTATCGCTTTCGGTCTCGCTCTGGTTGGTCTCGCTGCCCCCAAGCAAGGCGTCGCTCTCCGTGGGTCGAGGAGCCAATGGGTTGGTCTTCCGGGAGGCCGAGGGGATGGAGCCATATTTCGTTGTGAAGTGGCGACGAGTGCCGTCCGTCTTGAGGGCGTACGACACGTACCCCGTGTGCTGGTACGTGTCGGGCACTTGGTTGTTGCGCAGCGGCAACACCTCAGCCGAGTCTGTTCTGCCGGTCATGACTTGGTTGGGCTTCCAGGAGCTATTCACTTATGGCAGCGCAAGTTCCAGGCGGCAGCCAGCTCAACCGCCGAACGACTGCTGGCGGTCACATCTGTCAACATCTTTCCATTTTGACCCTTTTACAGCAACGACATGGGAGGAAAATACAAAATCCAAGTGAAATGTTGTGAAGTCTCTGATTGGGCAACGGAGCTGTGATCTTTCCGAAACCAAGGTTTCCGCGGCACAGAAACGCTGCGAAAATAAAAACAGAAGATCGCAAATAGACCCTAAAACCCGCTTTTAGCTCGTGACGACGCGATAAGAATGGACTTATCAGCAAAGGGGCAATGTGGTGAAAACCAAGTTGGCAACACGCTTTTGCAGAGGTGTAAAGAGGGGTTTTGTTGTGGTGCTTGGACTGTCCGCTCTCTCCCACCTTTTATTTTGTATAGGTGTTTGTATGTATGCTAGCGAGATCTTTGTAACCAGCTTCAACCTACCGGTAGGCAAAAAAAATCATGGGCCAAAGTGGCCCAGAACGCGTTTCGTCACGACAGCTCGACTATTCTGCGCCAGTACTTCACACGAAACTGTGGTGTTGATCTTGCTGCTTGCTCATGGGTTGCTTTTGTCAAAACGATCGGTGTAACATTGCCATGCCCCGTACGATAGACCCAGAAGAGACTCCATTGAGTGTTAAATATTGACGAACGAGCTGTGGAGACACCAGACCCTGTGCAGCTGCAAACTGTTGCTCCTATGAATCAATTGCGCAACATTACTTAAAAGTATGATGAGTCTTAGATGTTGTAGCAGTAATATGAAGTGGAGGGGAGGAAAGAAGTAGAGATTGCTAGTTACATGTACCATTATTGTTGATCATTATGACGTGTTTCTGATTTCTTCTCATGTGGTAATCTGAAGTGGAGGGGTGGCAGGAAGTAGAGATTGCTACCATTATTGTTGATCATTATGACGTGTTTCTGATTTCTTCTCATGTTACTCATTGACGCCATGCGACATATCCTCGCTCGGATGCTGTATTGATGATGAAAATGCTTCCTCGCAGGTCACAAGCGATAAATCAAAATTGTTTGGTAAAAATGACATAGAGAAACGTTGTTTCAATAATGTGGTTCATTCTTTTGGGATTATGCTCGCGAACATGGGATTTTCAAACGATATCCATCACAATTCACTCCTTGCAAATGGATTGAATGGTCAGAATTCGCCAATGTACACGCGCTCGGGTGTTCCGACATCGTACACCTTCCCTGTGTACGTCAAGAGCCCTGTGTCTGAGTTTATCTTGAACACGTGCACACTGTCCGAGTCTTGGTTGGCAACCACAATCCAATCTTCGTAGAGCACAAAACTTTTGGGCGTTTTGCCTCGACTGCTTTCCCAACCGAGGGGTGTCAACAACCCATTCGTCTCGTCGACTGCAAACATCGCAATCGAATTGTGACCTCGATTTGAGGCGTAGAGAAACTTCCCGTTGCTTGATACATGAATGTCGGCAGCAGTGCTCGCGTTCTTGAAATCGCCTGGCAAAGTCGTGATATTTTGCGTGGCCGGACTTGACAGCAAAGCGGTCTCCTTGTTGATCTCGTAAACGCCGACAGTGTTGGAAATCTCATCTACGACATACGCAATGTCTCCATTGGGGTGCATCGCCGTGTGCCGTGGTCCAGATCCTGGTGGACGATTGACAATTGCCAACTTTTTCAACGTTTTCTTCGCAGTATCGAGTTCGTATTGGAGAAGTTCATCACTTCCGAGATTGACAGCGACAACGTGGTTCGAGTTGGGAAGCCACGTTGTGCTGTGAATATGGCCAACCGCCTGCTGGTCCATGACGACCTTGCTACCAGTTGGAAAATCTTCATGGAAAGTCTCGTTGGCAAGCGAACCATCCGCGTTGAGCGGGAACATGGAGAAACTGCCATCGTAATTCGATATCACGACGAAGTCTTCTTTGGGGCTCAACGAAATGTGGGTTGGATTCCCCCCGTGAGACTCGAGCGAGTTCAGAAGCTCGAGGGTGCCGTTTGCTTGCATTGTCAATGCCGACACGTATCCGGTTTGAGTTCCTGGATTGGTCTTGGAGGCATCAGTGACGGCGTTCACCGCATAAAGGACAGGTTTGCCCCCAGAAAACTTCTTGGTCGATCCCTGAACGAAGACAGGATTGATACCAACCGGTGTGATGCCGAGTGGGGTTAATGAACCACTGGTGATGTCAAACTTATAGGTGTAAACACCCTTGCCTTTGCCGACCATCCAGCCTTCATCGCGCGTGTGGGTGGCAGCAAAGAGGATTGGTTGCACTTCGTATTTTCCAGTCGTATCCAGTCCATTAGCGAAATTGGCAGCAAGTGTTGCGAACCCAACTAAAAAACTTGGCACGTGCATTTGTGCGAACAATAGCTGTTGGTTTGATCGAGCAAGTTGTGAAGTGGAAAATGAGGCCTCAGAACACCATCGGAAGATTGGTTCGCCTGATCGTCGCCATGATTACTGGAAGAGAGGTCCTTACTTGTGCTGGTCAACAACAGTGCCGTTATGCAAATTCATCCGATCAAAGCACACTTTGGTTATCGACTGACAAACTGCACTTGATCAATGGAAAAGCTACACTTGTAACTTGATAACAGTGATTATCGTTGAGTAAACACACGATCGTGATGAAGATTTTCACTGGTTTAATCGTTTACATTTCCATTATCCCCTTGGAAGTATCCTTGTTTGACAACACCATTTTCGTACAAAACTTGCTTCGTTCCCATAAACCAGCTTACCGATGCAAAGCATTGCAGAACTAAACACCATAATATCGTCGTCATCTGAAGGACGTGTACAGTTGGTCGTTCTTCTAAATGGCAGATTCTACCCCGACCTCACTTCGTAGCGCAGCAATGAAGTTCCTCGCAACTACCTTCTTGACAATACCGCTAGCGAATGCCGTTGCCATTGACTTTGACATCGTAGAACCGTTCGCTGAACCGCCATCAAGTTCAAGCCTCACCTTCGAATCTCGGATGGATGCCACTCGTAGGCTGCTGTAAATACTGGAGGAGATTAGTGCTGGTCTGGTGCCAACGAGTTCGGGTGCTTGGGGTTGCCGTGGTCCCACTTTGGGCTTACAATTTTATGTGGTAGTATAATACTACATGTAGAATATGTGGGCCATCATGTCCGCTTGGTACTTCCCCAACGACGCTCCACTGGCTATTCTTTCATACAAGTGCCCCAGCTGGAGATTCGTCGTGTAGATCGACATTCCAGCGATTGAAGACCCGACAGTTCTTGGAGTTTCGATAGCCCAAAGCGATTCGTACTCTAGGTATGCTCCGCCCTACAAACTCAACATGGACAGCGACAGACCCAAGATCAAATACTATCTGGATGATGAAGCAAATGACTATCACTGGCTCGAGGTTGCTATTCTCCATGGCGATTTCCACGACCTCATCGTGTGGAGTCAACTTCACTGAAGAAGCTAGGACTGCTCGTCAAGACAACAACTTTGGCGAAGCCTGGGTACCAACGAACGATGACAAGTTTACTGCAAATCTCGCGAAGGCTTGGCCAGCGATTCATGGGTGTGAAGGTGCATCGACTTTAGTAAATACAGCCCTCGGTCACCGAGTCGGTGTCGACTCGACATTTCAACTTCAACCTCGCTTATCACTTTTCGATCGGCCGTCTAGGGCTCACGTACACAGTTCACTATGCCCGTATCGCAAGAGATCGTAGTCCGTCGTCACGTGCACGCCGGTTGCATCTTCGTCGCGGAGATGTGTCGTCCCCGCGCCAAGAACGCTTTCAACGACGCCTTGTATGAGCAGCTCACGGCCGCGTTGGACGATTTCGAGTCAAATGCATCACTGCATGCGTTCGTGCTCACTGGCCATGGCGACTACTTCACCAGTGGTGCCGACGTGAAAGATACGGCTGCTATCCTAAGTGGCGGATCGGTGCGTCCGCCTTCGCAGAGTCCGTTGTACAGGTTCATGCATAAGATGCTGGAGTGCAAGAAGCTGCTGGTAGCGGCGGTGAACGGCCCCGCCATCGGCATTGGCGTCACGCTGCTCATGCACTGTGACGTCGTGTATGCGGCCGACAGCGCCACCTTCTGGACGCCTTTTCTGCGTATCGGAGTTGTGCCGGAGTTTGCCTCGTCCTACACGTTCCCGCATCTGCTGGGGCCAACGGTGGCGAGCAACCTGGTGATCCGCTCCAAAGTCTACACGGCTGAGGAGGCGCTGACTGCGAAGATTGTGGGCGAAGTATTCCCTACCAACGGCTTCCTGAATGCCGTGCTTGCCGACCTCACTCCATTGGTGGCGAACCGCTTCAACCAAACCAGTCTACCGGTGTACACGACACTGTTGCGTCGTGAGTGCGCAGATTGTGGGCGAAGTCTTCCCTACCAACGGCTTCCTGAACACCGTGCTTGCCGACCTCACTCCATTGGTGGCGAACCACTTCAACCAAACCAGTCTACCGGTGTACACGACACTGTTGCGTCGTGAACGCGCCCCAAAGGTACGTGAGGCACTGTTCTACGAGTTTGAGCAATTGGATCGCCGTGCGGCTTCAGGTGAGTTCTTGGCTACTGTCATGGAACTCAAGAAGCAGTTCAACAAGAACAAAAGCAAACTGTGATACTTCAATTGTCACAACTACGGTGGATCTTTACATGAAATGTCAATGAAAAGGAAAAATGTTTGACTGTCATGGAAGTTAGTCAATCTGCTACTGTAAGCACAATGATGAGATAGCATAATGACATGATGCAGAGATAGCATAATGATGATTTCAAATTTACAAACTAGTATTAAATAACTAGCAGAACACTAAATATAAAAATTGACTAACTTATAAAAATCTGAGCAGCAAAAAGACATTTAGAACTACTACTACTAGGAGATAGCATAATGATGATTTCAAATTTACAAACTAGTACTACTAGTATATAACTAGCAGAACACTAAATATAAAATTTGGCTAATATATAAAAATCTGAGCAGCAAAAAGACATTTAGAACTACTACTACTAGGTACTACGTAGTAGTAGATTATTAAATCCATTTTCTTAAACCAAATTTTATTGAAGCACCTATCCCTAAAAGGGCCAAAATCTATTTTTTATTTGCTAACTACAATCCCATGATTTGAGGGAGAATGAGTTGATTTTAAGGCCATTTTAGTAACGTTTTCATTACAACAATAGATTTTCATTCTCTAGTACTCTCCAACGTAAAGGCTCACAGCGCCGTCGATCTGGTACGAATTACCAGTGTATTTCAGAGCACCCGTGGTGGCGTCGATCTTGAACACGTACATGTCGTCGGATCCCTGGTTCGCCACAATCAGCCAGTTCTTGTAGATCGTGAAGCCACGAGGCGTCACACCACGCGAACTCTCCCAGTTAAGAGCCTTGAGGGTGCCATCCGCGTTGATCTTATACGTGACAATCGAGTTGTGGCCACGGTTCGACACGTACACAAATTTTCCGTTGTCAGAGAGGTGAATATCAGCAGCAGTGCTCGTGTTCGTGAAACCAGCAGGCAACGTCGTGATGTTCTGCATAGCCGTACTGGACAACAGAGCTGCCTTCTTGTCGATCGTGTAGACACCAACAGTGTTCGACAGTTCATCCGTGACGTACGCGAAGCCTCCGTTCGGGTGGAGAGCCATGTGACGGGGTCCCGATCCAGGCGGGCGCTTGACAGTCTCAAGACTCTTCAAAGTCTTCTTGGTCGTGTCCAGCTCGTACTGAAGGAGCTCATCACCACCAAGGTTGGCAGCAATGACATGGTTCGAGTTCGGTAGCCACGTAGTGCTGTGAATGTGACCCGTTGCCTGGTTATCCATCACAACCTTGCTACCAACGGGGAAGTCCTGGTAAAAGGATTCAGCTCCGACAGATCCGTCAGCATTAAGCGGGAACAGAGACAAACTACCGGCGTAGTTGGCAACCGATATGAAATCCTCCTTGGGACTCAAGGCAACGTGGGCCGGAGATCCGCCCTTCATCTCCTGCGTGTTGATAACTTTCAGAGTGCCGTTCGACTGCAAAGTCATCGCAGATACCCAACCATTAGTGGACGCACGGTTGAGAGCGTAGATGACACGTTCGCCATTCGAGAATTTCTTGTTGGAACCCTGGACGTACGTCGGGTTGAGACCCTTGTCCGCGAAAGCAAGGGGTGTGATTCCGTAGGGGGTCAAAGATCCATCGGCCGTGTTGAGCTTGAAAGTGTTGATGCCGTTGGTTGTCTCCTTCGTCCAGGTAGCGGCGAATAGAATCGGTTCCCCGGCTGACTGGGTAGCAGCCACAAGGCAGAGAAGGAGGCTCGATACACGCATAATTGAGGTGGTCGATTCGGCAGTGGTGCGGCCTACTCGTAGAATAGAATTGTGGTCCGGTCCTCTCGGTCTGAAGAGAAGTTCATGCTTACCAAGCGTGCTACTGTTCAGCCAGTTGACTTACTTAAGTACCCTCTGTTCACTGTTGATGGTCGACTTGGTGTTCGAAGGTACAAACGCACATCTCGGAGATCGAAACAGTTGTTATCAAAGGAAGCACAGTGATAGCGGGCAGTTTTGTTAGGCTTATTGGATTCATGGTGAACCTGAACGGAAGAGCCCACGCCATAGTCTCCAGACTGAGATCGCGTACATATTCAAGATTAATTATTCTACCATCTAAACACATTAATCAAGGAAACTACAAATTAATTCCTACTTGAGCATTACTACGAAGTGGTTGTTCATACTACGACGCCCGTAAACAGCATTTTTGTTGATCCCAGGCAGGATTCCCAGCCGATGCAAAAGAACTTCAACCCGACAACAAACTATATGTACAGTGTACTGTACCCTGGTATTTCAGGACCACAAACCTTGTGACAAAGGGAGTCATTGTTCGCATCCACCCACAAACTTTGTAGCAACAGGGGGTCATTATTCGACACCAGTAGGATATACTACGGTATTGTTTATTTCTAATTAAAATAATATGAACGACTTCAATTTTTTTAAAAAGAGAAATGGGAACATTCAAAGGTTGAAGCCAATCCTGTGTGTGGTGAATTTCGTCCGGGTTTCTCTAAACATCATTAAATCGACTGTTTATTTCTGCTACCTGGTTCATGTAGTGGTTTTGTCTTGAACAGAGTAGTGAATAATGCAGAGTGTTGTTTTGGGAGCTTCTGATAACACACAAGGTTTAGCATCTAATTTTTAAAAGTTTTAAAAAACTAGGACTACAAAACAGTCTCAAATTACGACCAGCAATCTGCCCTATTTTTGATACGGAATCTGTATTACATATTGTATTTCAAATCTAGTGAATGAAACGCCCCAGATCCAGGGTGCGCTGCTGATCTGGCCAAATTCTCAGAATTCCTGCTTCAAATTGGTGAAGGTCGCTACTCAGTGAACGAGGATATTGGCGAGGGCGTTATTTGCCTTCCCCACGACATGTATGGTTTTTCCGGAGCCACTGGAGGTCCCGCCCATCCTTGGTGAGCTGAGAGACAAAGACGCTGAGACGGACCGTTTCCAAACTATAACTTACATCCCAGTGTTGACAACCACAACTCTCGGGACTTGGAGCTTATGGTAGACGACGCCGCTTCGTATTCTGACAACGTCCCTCGAGATGCTGACGACACGGACGATGACAGACGAACACGCAACATCAACGCTTTGATTGAGGCGGTGTATCCAGGGATCAACGCAGATGAATTGAACAATGAGTACTTTGTTGAGTGAACTATTCTGCTATCTACTAACGGAAGCGTGGGAAGGATCAACGAAATGGTGGCAGCACGTATCACCGCCGAAACAAAAGAGTATCTTTCGATCGACAGAAGGAGTCACAAACAGGAACCTGTTCGAACAGGAGTTCCTAAACTCACTCGACTTCTCCGGAATTCTGCCCCATAAGATCGTATTGAAGGTTGGGACCCCGATCATTATGATACGCAACCTGAACAGTGACGCAGGACTATGGAATGGAACTAGACTTCGTGTTGTTTCACTGCGCGAGGGAAGTATTGAAGCTACAGCCATGTCGGGGCCTGCCAAGAGAAACACTGTGTTTATTACTCGCATCATATTCTACACAGAAGACGACGGTAAGGAGTTTCACTTGAAGCGTAAGGAGTTTTCTGTAGTTCCAGCGTTTACAATAACGATCAACAAGGCACAAGGTCAGTCAATCCATCACGTTGGTATCTACTTGGAATTCAGCAATCTGCCCTATTTTTGATACGGAATCTGTATTACATATTGTATTTCAAATCTAGTGTTAGCAAAAACTAAAACTAGAACAACTAAAATATGTCCTGATTTTGGACCATTCATTATCTGTGCTGGATTTACATATTCTGTTTTATTTTGCTTTTTAAAACAAATATCTTTTCAGGTTTACAACTCCAATTTTTAGAAAACGCTATTTAATTATTAAACAGCATCTAAAACTGTAAAGTTACCAAGTTGCACTCGAATCGTTTTGCCAGTACTTTAATCTTAAAATATTAATATGTGCTGTTACTGCACTTTACTGTATACGTAGCTCAAAATTGAAGAAATTAGTGTGATTTTAACCTTGCAAGCTATGTCATCCTCTTCAAAAGCAAATAGTTGGAATTAAGGGAAGTGGTGTTGCTAAATTAACTCATCTGTGAGTTCTACGGCTGTCCATGGGTCTACAAGTCATTGAACAAACGTGTAGTCACCATGGACACTTCATGAACTCATATGAGTTGAACGCTCACTGCAGAAAGAGCATCATTGGTGAAAAGGAAACTTGATTGTGCTTTAGATTCGATTCATTGCATCAAGTCACTTGGTTTTCTAGAACTCGGAAACCCACAAACACACAGCCGTGCCGATGTCGTACGAGTTGCCCGTGTACTTCAGCAGACCCGTTTTACTGTTCACTGCGAACACGTACATGTCGTTCGAGTTCTGGTTGGCAACAATGAGCCAGTTTCCGTAAATGGTGAAGCCACGCGGAACGGTGCCACGAGTGCTTTCCCAGCCCAAAGACTTGAGCGTGCCATCCTTCTTAATCTGGAACATCGCAATGGAATCGTGTCCGCGGTTCGACGTGTAGAGGAACTGTCCGTTGCTAGAGAGATGAATGTCAGCGCTCGTACTGGTGTTCTTGAAGTCGCTCGGTAGCGTCGTGATTTTCTGCAACGCTTTACTCGAGAGCAACGCAGCCTGTTTGTCGATCTTGTACACACCAACCGTGTTGGAGATCTCGTCCACTACGTAAGCAAGTTTTCCATCAGGGTGCAGGGCCATGTGGCGGGGTCCCGATCCAGGAGGACGCTTGACAGCCTTCAGACTCTTGAGCGTCTGTTTCTTGGCATCAAGATTGAACTGCAGCAGCTCGTCGCTACCGAGATTAGCAGCAACGACGTGGTTGGAGTTGGGTAGCCACGTGGTGCTGTGGATGTGACCCGTAGCCTGTTGGTCCATGACGACCTTGCTACCATTCAGGAACTCCTCGTTGAAACTCTCCTTGCCAAGAGACCCGTCCTCCTTCAGTGGGAACATGGTGAGGCTGCCACCGTAGTTGGAAATGACGACGAAGTCCTCGTCCGGGCTCAACGAGATGTGAGTGGGGGATCCACCGTGGGTCTCGAGCGTGTTGAGTAGCTCCAGTGTACCGTCATCCTTCAAGGTGAGGGCGGACACGAATCCGGTTTGAGTACCGGGGTGGTCCTTGGACTCGTCACTGACGGCGTTGATGGCGTAGATGACACGCTCACCCGTGCTGAACTCCTTGGTCGAACCCTGAATGTACATGGGGTTGATACCCAGGGGGGTGACACCCCACGGGGTGAGCGATCCGTCCGTAGTGTCGAACTTGTACGTGTAGATGCCCTTGCCCGTACCGTTGATCCATCCCTCGTCGCGCGTGTAGGTTCCGGCGAACAGAATCGGCTGAGTCCCCGATTGCTGCTGAGGCGAGCCGGCAGAAACGCTCGTCACGGCGGCCGCGAAGGTGAGTGCAAGAGTCGGAAGGTGCATTTTGTCACTCTGACGACTCGGTTGTGTCTTGTCCCGCAAATTAAAGAGTGAGCGGTTCCAAGAATCCGAGAATTAACGGCACCATCACGGAGATTGCCAGGACGTCACGTCAGCACTGGGCTAATACTTAGGGGCTGGGGAGTACAGGTTTGTGCTTATGCTTAACGTACAGTGATCTTGACCAGTGCCAAAGGGATGACGGATGTATGGACACATCCGGTTTCATATCACGGAGAACCCAGCCAACTTTACATGTGGGAAGGTGCAAACTCGGCTCGACGACAGCTTCGAACAGTGCAAGTGTTCAGAACTCCATTGCTGCTTGAGGCTAATAGGATGGTACCTTGAATGCTTTCTTCTAGATTATTAGGCTGGCAATATGCAGCTTGACGAACAGGTATTCAGCCTAGCTGAAGAAATCGCACGATAACGCTTCATACTTAGTAAGCGTTAGTAGGAGCGTGTAGCTGTGGTTCACAATGTGAAGAATGATAGTGATCGCCGGAACCGACACAGCGATGGGGTATTACATCCAGCACCATAAACAGAGTGTTCGTATAGGGCGTCTGGATTATCTTGAAGTTTTCCTGTTTGCTGTGTTGGTGCAGATTTTCCATCTGGAAATAGGCCATTTCATATGGCCCGCGTTTGAATGCTCTTCAGGGACAGCCGACGTCTTATAGCTTGTGTGTTGCTCCCCAAGTGACGAAGGATAAACTTGCATCCATCCCAGTTCACGTTGTTTTACAACTTGTTTGGATGCTGTAGGATACCACAATTCGTTTGTGAATCATGTGACGAATTTACTCGTCAGACTACAATCAGACTACCAGTAGTCCGACATGACTGAAGCACGACTGACATCATTCACGTGTGTTGACGAACAGCACAATTGTATTAATCCACGTATGTGAGCCTGGTATCGAGACTTTGTCCTGAAGGTCCCGTTTTGTCATCATCGTCGTGATCACCGTCGCTGTTGACATCATGTACGACCGAAGCCCACCGTGCCATCTTCTTCATGCCGTCGATGGTCAGCAGCTCTACGAATTCCGGGTGCGCTTGCCACGCAAACATCCATTCCTGCTCGCGGATGTAATCGTCCTGATCGAGATCGGCTTCACGGAAGATCTGATTTACGGCGAGTGGGATCTCCTTTTCCACCTCCTCCATCAGATCCTCAATGGCCTTGACGCCGTTTGCCACAGCTGCATCCTGGACAGAAGACAATTCTTCAACCTGCTCGTTCGCCATTTGGATCTGCACTTGATCGCGCAGTAACTTAGGGAAAAGCTTCTTCACAGCTCGAATTCGGCGCTGCATTGCTTGGGTGAGTTCCTCGCGTGTGATTTTACCATCACCATTCTTATTCACAATTTCGAACAGGCTATGAGCCTTCTGCTCAAATGTTCCCTTGGTCATCAAGTACACACCTACCACGAATTCGTCCAGTGTGAGCCAATCTTTTGGTGTCGCGTGGGTCTCAAAACTGGAAAATACAGCACCTGCTAATGCAGCACTCTCACTGACGTCTTTCATATCTTCATATTCGTTACTGAGAGCCATACAAGCTGCTGCAAACCCACCATAGTAGAGTTTCTCGTCCTTGTCGGCATAGTCATGAAAGACAGCAGCCAGATCAGTGTAGGTCTGAGCTGATATGCCACCTTTGATGCGGCGTGATGCCCTGGCTTTCGCCTCTCGTCTAGCTGCTTCGTCATCTTGGGATGTCTGTGTGGCATCGGTAGCAGTCGCAACTCTTCTGACTGTTTCGGTAGATTCTGGAGTAGATACCAACTCCTTCTTAATCGAAGTCTGTGGAATTGTCCGAGGACCTGTTCCATACACCTTTCGCGCACGACCAATGAACGCATTCAGCTGCGTAAGCGCGACGTCATCAAAGAAGAGCTGGATAGCATTAGCATGCAAGAACGACGACACCTCAAACGTCACTTTAAAATCAATCTTGCAACTTCCAGATGTAGTATACGGCTTGAAAATCCACTCACTGTCAACACATAGAGCACCTAGTGATCAGTGACTATTGAGTTACAGCTGCAGTTCAGACAACAGCAACAAACCTCTCAATTCGTTTGAACGTCGGCGAGTCGATCGCTTTAACTGCAATTTTATTGGGTCTACCACGTCCCAAGTACACAAACATACTAATAAGTCGCATATTTCGCTTGACACATTGGCAAAATTCAATAAACGCACCTGATCATGAGCACACGGGACGTGTAGGACTCTGTGAAGATATTAAAGCCGACGCGTAGTGCTGCCTCCATCACATTATCGTTGGGTCTTCGTAGCACTCGCGACTCCACACAAAACGGAAGGAACTCGCTGTATCGATCCACATCTGCCACCACGTCGAACATTTCGGAGCACGAGAACGGCACAACGCGCGTCTCAGTGTGCGACTTGACCAGCGAACGTGAAGGCGACGGGAACGAGAAGAACGAGGCGCGAGTGTCTAGATACGGTCTTCTCAAGCAGCGGCGCAAGGTTTTAGCGCGCAACATCGTCTCCACCCCACGATGCAAGGCGACAGAGTAATGGTTAGACGGAGTTTCATCCAATCAGAGGTCGGATATGTGGTTTTGGCCATTATTGAAGAGACTGAACGGATGTCAGGCTTCGAGGTGCGAAGTTGAAATTGCGCTTGTCTGGAACTCACCTAACTTGCCGATAGACGATCGCGCCGACTGTGCCGCTGACGAAGGAGCAGGAGGCGTTGCTCGAGTTTTTGACATACCAGAAGCCTGCAGCGACTGGCGGACGAGAGTTCAATGGTTAGTAAGTTGGGGTGTAGTTGTGCGGTAGTTGCTAATTAGAGGCTGGTAGAGCTGGCGCATCTGAGCGAGAAGGCACTCGAGACCAAGATCCGCGAGCTCGAGAATTGGAACTTCCGGCTGAACCTCGACGAAGGTGCGTTGCCCCTCGTAATCATCGCATCCAAGCACTGATGATGGTTCCGTTTCCAGCCAAGGAGTTGCAGGACAGTGTCAACCTCGGGATCGTCGAAAGCAACCGATCAGCGTCATAATTAAAACTCAGTCTTTAGTCGTCTGCACACGTAAAAACAGCCACGTCTTGCTAAGCCGCGGTAATCCCAGCAGGAGCGTCGTCGGACTTTAGCTCAAGTCAGCGTCAGACATTACAATTATTGACTGGCCTTGTTCCCTCAAATTTGCCGTGCGTACGCACCAACTTGCCGATATTTCGTACTTAGTCGAATCTGGCGAAATGTGCTGACCCGCTCATTTGCAACACGCCGATGCAAACACGGCGAGCGGCCAGCAACAACTCAATGGTTGTTGCAGCTGCAATTGCGCCGTCTCCACCGCCCAAACCCGCCAATAAGAAGCGCACGCGACGGCAATGCTCCACGCCCGATTGCACCAAGGTGGACGCTGGCGGAGGCTTCTGCGTCGCGCATGGAGGCGGCAAGAAGTGCTCATTCCCAGGCTGCACGAAAGGATATCAGACTGGAGGCTTCTGCAGACGTCACGGCGGTGGAGCACGCTGTCAAGTGACTGGATGTGGCAAAGTGGATGCGGGACGGGGCTTGTGTCGAGCGCATGGAGGCGGCAAACGCTGTCAGATCGACGGGTGTCCGAAGGCTGATGTGGGCGGAGGCTTCTGCACTGCGCACGGAGGAGGCAAACGCTGCTCAGAGCCAGGATGCACCAAAATTGACCAGGGTGGAGGCAAGTGTCGAGCACATGGCGGCGCGAGACGCTGTCGACGACGGAGCTGCCAGCAACCAGCTCGAGGAGTCACAGGTTTCTGCACAGAACACGGCGGTGCACGAGTGTGCTCCGTCTTGAACTGTCGACGACTCGTGCGCTCGCCTGCTGCTACAGGAACCATGTGTGCGACGTGTGCGAGAAGTCAACAACAGCGAAAATCGCAAGTGAACGCTGACGACAACTCCGCAGGTAGTGATCACTCAAACGATAGTCCTCGAAACAGTGCGATACCGACTCCAGAAGGATCAGGGGCCTCCGTGTTGGCATCATTTCCGCCGTTATCTACAACGTCAACTAACGCACGATGTGACGGGTCTCAGGTTGCGAACTGTTTGGAAAATGGCTGCTCTCGCAGCTTTGGAGGAGACTGCAATTGTGTTGAGGACTGTACTTGCAATAAAAGTTCATCAATGTTGACGACAACAGTAACCCCAATGCTAACGAGTAGCAACCCCATGTCAAGCGTTGCTACATCCACGAGTCTGAGAATAAGTTCCGGTATCAGTGAATTTGAGCCTCTTCCTCGAAGTATTGGCTTAGTGACACCGAGAACTACAATGATGCCACGATTCGTACTTCAGATCAAGCCAAATTCGAGTTTCGTGGGGACCAAGGCCATCATGGCAATGTTGGCAGCAATATCTGGAGTTAGGAGTGTGCACTTGATTCCCGATGGCACTGCTCGACCATCCTCCTCCACTGATTTTGAGACACAAGGTGGACAGACACCAGTGTGCTCCAGTACTAATGTAGGCCTCTCATCACGACTGGTTGTAATACGTGGAGAACCGTCGCTAGACCTAGAAATGTGTCTGGCACCACTGAGAAATCTCCAGATTGCCGAAGTCAATGTAATTGAACAATCGTCAACTGCATGGACGCGAAAAGAGGTGGTGTTACATGTACCAGACATGATGTGTCCTGGAAACTGCGGTACATCGGTGCTTAACGCAGTCCGAGTAGTAGAAGGGGTAGAAGCCGCAAGGCTTCGCTTCGATCACCGCCAAGTCGTTATTCGTGGAGATATGACCATCGATTCCATTCGCTCGGCTGTAACAGACGTAGGATTCGACTCCGACGTGAATGCTGAAACTCCGTTGCCTCGACGATTTCGTTTCCGCGTTGACGATCTCAGTGATGTGGGGTTAAATGGCGTGAAGCTTAAAGACGCTTTGATGGCTGTTGAAGGTGTAGAGAACCTCGTGCTTCTCACTGATCGCGTCGAAGTGTTGGTGGTTGCAATGCTCTTGGACTCTGCACTTCTCGTGGAAGCGGCTGAGCGTGTTGGTTTCGAAATGCTAGGACTGTCGGAAGAAGCTTGGGGTATACCTATGGAAGTAATACCTCCTCTAGGATTATCAAATGATGAAGGATCCAACGATACAAGTGAGCGCCACCAGTGTGACATGAGTATTTGCCCTCAAAATGGTTGTCCAAGGTACATGACAACAGTAGCACATACAGCAGCGCTAGCTGTTGGCTGGGCTGTTCCAGGCTGTGGAATGTCCTCTGGTGGAGAATGCACTTGTGGAGATAGTTGCAAGTGCGCGGGTTGCCCTGAGCACAATCCAGTGTCTTGAGTTCCAACCACAATGCGGTATTCGCTCCGAATTCTTTGTTACCGTGACGTTTATCATGTTTAAGCTCATCCGGAGAATTAAATGTTTTTCCTCCATGCTGGCACAGCTCGTGGTTGAATTGGTATGTGCCCAAAACTCTTGAACCTTACGTCAGGCAATGCTTTTTTTCCAGGAATGTAAGCATCGTGAGCACTTTGTCGTTCCCGACGTCGTGCTTGTTTTCGAAGTTCGTCTTTACTGAAATCTCGCGCTTTAGACGCTTCAGTTGGATTAAGCACCAATGCTTTGGCCGAGGAGTTGGCACTTTCGTCACCAGTTTTAGGTTCGGGTCGAGGGGGGAGCCGCTGCTGCTTTTGCCGACGTTCTTCAATCTGCTGCAATCTCAATCGTTTTGCTTTAGCGTACTCAATCGCGATTCGAGAGCGCTCAACTAAATCTTCCTTGGATGTCTATTGCAAATGAAAAATGATGTTCGAGTTAGTGTAAGCTCTAACCAGTATCCGCAACAGTAACGCACCGGGGATGAACATGGCCCCATAAGAAGGCTGTCATCAGTAATACCATGTTTTGCTGTGCGATCCAACATCATTGCCTCTTGTTCTTTGTGAAGCTTGTACAGCAAAACTTTTTGTTTGGCGTCCAACTGCTCTTGCTTCCGCTAAAATAACATTGAAATATTAGCGAGACATAACAATACCATGATGCACAGTATTTATGTTTACCTTTGCTTCTACGGCTTCACGCTTCCTTTGGATTTCTCTTCTTCGCTGCTGCCGCTCTTCTTCTTTCTGCTTCTTGTCGAGTTTCCACTGTTCTAGCAGACGCTCCGTTTTCTCCCTTGCCTTCAATTTCACTTTTGAAGTTTGCTGATTGGAGGGAGAGTCACGGCTAGTTTCATTATCTACGTTTCCAGTGACTTCTCCATTCGCATCAAAGCCACACTGAATAATCTGTTCCCGTTCTTCTTCTTTCTTTATCTTCCACTCCTGGATAACACGCTTTTTCTCCTCAACAAGCTCAAGGTGTCGAAGATACCATTCAAAATGTGACCGCACTGAGTTTTCTGTTTGCGTGACAATCTTTCGCATGCATTTGCGAAGGAAACGCGCAACTCGAGTTTCATAGTCCCAGTTTTCGGATTGCGGTAGCTCTTCTTGGTTTGACCTTAGACGGGAAGCGCTCAGTTGCAGCGGATGAACTTTTGGCTCTGCTAATACGGCATGCTGAAGCAACATATCATCGGTAAGACCGCCTTTTATCAACAGTGTCGTGAATGTAGCGTGTTCTCGGCTATCCCAACCATCCTTCAAACCACCAGTCTGAAGAATTGCGTCGTTCAGTCGACGCACCCGATCCACCATTCCGAGTTCATCTGGAGTACCTGTTCTTAGAGACCGATCCTCATCTTGGTTGTTGCAGATGACTTCATTACTACCTGGACATCGAGAAACGTTATGCTCCATACGTAGTCTGGACTTGCTGCCTAGATGCGTCAACCTCGGTGCACTGGCGCCACCTCTACTTAATCGCGGCGTTTCACGATCCCAACCCTCCATTTTCTCTATAAACCCTGCCAGCTCCTTCTCCAGCAGCTTCTCCTCTAAAACAAATTCTTCAAATTGTTGTCTTTGACTCAACCGAAACTTCGCAATTGCTGCTTCCACCACATCGATCCGTTCCTGCAGTTCAGAGAAGAACTGATCTCCATTCTCAATCTCCTCCACTTTCACCTGTACATCGTGTACCTTGCTATTCAATTTTATGAGTTGGTGCCTTATCGTATTAACATCCTGTGTTCTCATCGTCTCCATCTCTTCAAACAGTTTATTCACCTCTGCGGTCGATACAAAGCTCGAACAAGTGCCAGCAGCAAAGAAAGTTTGCCAGGCTGCATGGCACTCTTTCTCCAGTGTAGCCACTCTCGTTTTATACTGGAGCTGCCTCTCGATCCACTCGGCCTCGCGTCTTCCCATTCTACGGCGACCATCACCCTTCTCTTCCTGCAAACCCCCTCGTCTCCTCACAGCTGCAATCCTCTTGTCACTTGGCCTCTCACTGCGCTCCGTCTGCACTCCACGACGCGCCGCTTTCACTTTATGGCGCATTCTGGCGGATGTAGAGACGTCTTCTTTGTGTTGAAGTCGTTCCAGCACAATTGCGTCAACTGTACGCGACGCCAAGGGGTCTACAGGCGGCATAGAGTCATACACAGAGGAGCCTACGCTTTGCTGTAGGTGGCGCTCTCTCACGTCGCTCTCGTGAGCCTCGCGCAGCCTCCGCAGACGCTGGAGCTGCTGTCCACCAAGGTGCCGCCCGCTGAACTGATGCATCGAGTGCGGAATGAAGAGTGATTGTCAATGCGACGCTTCAACTTCAATCAAACGTTAAACTGATTTTTTTGGCTGAAAATTACGTTGGATTAGCGTAAAATTGATCATTGTGGATTCCAAGATGGAGACGACAGTGACGGTGAACGTCGTGGTCGTCTACGAGCGGAAAGAGTGCGTTAATTAGCAACAACTTAGGATCAATAGCTTGACAAGACGTGTATATACTAACTGCGCCTGTTATTGTGCGCTTTTTGCCGTTGCTATTGCAGATATTACGTGTCAACGCAGGCTTCTTCAGACCGGAAGACGCTTCTTGTGGATTTACTGCAATGCCAGCTACTGTCACTCATGGGGGTGATGCTGGACGAGCAAATCTTGGTATCGTCTACTGGGGAGATACTCTACTCCCCTACCAAGAGTGACATAGAGACTATTCCTCTGTTGGGGACGTCTCAACCTCGCTTCTTCCTCTTGACCAGCACTACTTCCACCTCAGAAATACCGGAAATGTCAAGTGACTGGAGACAAATCTGCACCAAGAGCACATTTGGAGATGTTGCAGTGGTACAGCCTGCTTTCCGGAAGATTGCGCCGAGTGGGGGCGATCCATTCAATACACTCATCTGTGAACCGTGTGCCAGGACGTGTACGACAGGTAAAGTGGTGTGGTGGAGGTTATATACAGTTAAATGCTGACTGTATTGACGTTACTGGCAGGTTTCCAATCTGTGAATCCCAGGGAGTGGAATGAGTCGAAGGTCGTGGCGTCACGGTTTATCTCGGAAGTTACTGTTGTAGCTGGGGAGGTGGATGTTGCTGCGCCGACTGGGTTCACGAAGTTACCTGTGGATTTAAATTACTCGGCGTCGGGAGATTATGTGTATTTGTGTGTAAAACGAGGAGGACCTCGGGCATCGACGCAGCTCCATGTCCAATTTGAGCAACTTGGTGGAGATACCTCAGCTAATGCGGATGTTTCTTTGTTGTGTAACCCCGAAAATGTGATTGAGGTTGATTGCAATAGCGGTGGTGTTACTGGAGACGGAACTGGAATGAGAGTTTATGTCGGGTATGATTCGGTGCAACTAAAAGGCAACATGGAACAGCTTGAGACGCTAGCTATCACCGATATAGCTGTTGTTATTGGTGACCAACGCCCTCCGTCGACTTCGTATATAATGGTTACACGAAATTTCAACGAAGGTATCCGAGGAGCCCAACCAATTTTTCTGTATTATAGACTGGCACCGCTCGGTGGCTTCGTGTGTGATTCAAGTCAGGACCACAGCGAATTTGGTGAATGTCTTTTTGCGGCTCGTCATTTGAATGGACTAAATAGTATGCAAGATTTTGATGAGCGACGACTCACTTTTGTTCAATCTACGTTGTTGGCTGAACGCAAACGTGGGGATGCTGCGATAATGCATGCTTATTACCGTCAACATCAACCAGAAATGCTGAAGCGCCTTCAGATGTGATTCAAGTCAGGACCACAGCGAATTTGGTGAATGCCTTTTTGCGGCTCGTCATTTGAATGGACTAAATAGTATGCAGGATTTTGATGAGCGACGACTCACTTTTGCTCAATCTACATTGTTGGCTGAACGCAAACGTGGGGATGCTGCGATAATGGATGCTTATTACCGTCAACATCAACCAGAAATGCTGAAGCGCCTTCAGAGCGGGTTGCAGCGAGCCCAGTCGTATGAAAACAAACAAATGCAGGAAGAAGCACTCAAGCGAATTCCAGTTGACAAGCTTCACGAACGTGCACGAGCCAACCCTTCACCGATGCTGTTGTATCAGGACGAGTTGGTTAAGCAACTACTGCATTGGTTTAAGGGTGAGTTTTTCACGTGGATGAACCAACCTCGCTGCTCAAGCTGTAATCACGAGAAAACACGATCTGTACGGACTGAGGGGCCAAGTACAGCTGAAGAGATAGCGGGACAGGCTAGCCGGGTCGAGGTTTATATGTGCCCAGCTTGCGGCTCATTTACTCGATTTCCTCGCTACAACGATCCTGTAAAACTGTTGGACACTCGTACTGGTCGGTGTGGTGAATGGGCAAATTGTTTTACTCTTTGCTGTCGCGCGATGGGATTTGAAGCCCGCTATGTTTTAGATGTGACGGATCACGTGTGGACCGAAGTCTACTCCGAGCACTTTAAACGGTGGCTACACTGCGATTCATGCGAAGATCAGCTCGATAGTCCGTTGACATACGAAGTTGGATGGGGAAAGAAACTCTCGTACATATTCTCTTTTGCTCACAATGAAGTGGTTGACAGTGCCAGACGTTATACCCAGAATTGGGCCGAGATGCTTTCAAGACGTCAAAGTGTAAGCGAAAAATGGCTGGAAATGACTATCAGTCAGATTAATCATGGGTTATGGGAACAACTAACACCTGAGAGGTTAGCAGTTTTAACAACGCGTGCACGAGCCGAACGTGAAGATCTACTTCGTGGGCGTTCTGTCCAAATGTCGGCGGTTAAGGGCCGTGTGTCTGGATCCGCTGAATGGAAGAGCCAGCGAAGCGAAGATGGAAAGCATGAAAGTACGTCTGACAATACCACAAGCCGGGTACCATTAAAAAAGCCATCTACTCTCGTACCAGTAAGTGACGTTCTTCAAAATATTTGTAAGAATTTGGTGGTTGGCTGTGCAGTGGATGAGTGCTCAAGTCCATTTTGTCGTACTGGTCGCAACGGACCAAGTGTTCTGGAAGCACCCTCTGATGCAAACGAGCGAGCTGCCAATGCAATTCAAGTAGTGACAGCTTTAAGCTCAAAAGGATTCTCTTCACCAACTCTGGCTATGCTGTTATGCCCGACAAGATTGACAGATATCCGCAATTTTTTATGGAAGAATCAACCGCTATTGTATCTTCCGCTTCAAGATGCCCCTTTTGGAGATTGCAGTGTGCCACTAATTGATGTTTCAGGCCATCATAATCACGTAGAAAATTCGCAGTATTGCGCACTGCGCAAACCATTCAGGATCCCTGGAAACGATGGTCGTAGCGAGGACAGAGCGTTTGGCATGCAATTACTTGAAGACAAGGTTTTAGTCATTTCAGGACTCAAAGCACCACCAACCACTGGATTTGTGTTGTCGTTACTTCTTCGAGTTGATCAAAATGAATCCTACGACGTTGAACAAGATGGGATTGCAAATGTCTTAACTGGCCGGTTTGATGCTCCCCATACCACAACTGAGGTGCAGTGGCGTATATTCTGGAGTCATTCTCAACATAATTTCACATGCGAACTTCAAGTCGGAAATAATGCTCCAGTGTCGACTGCTTGCTCTCTTTCGGTGCTCAAATTTGGTCAATATGCACACATTGCTGTTATGCAAAGTGAAAACAGTGTTGGGATGTACATCAATGGAACGACAATAGTGGTGGTGGATGGAGAGTACCGGGCTAGTGCAAAAGATATTACGATTCGAGGACCCGCTCGTGGTTGTTCGAGTATCGCTGCTGTAATATCCCACTTGGTTATGCTGCCTGCTAATTCTCCTCAAGATGTTCAAGAATTTTGCGAGCAGATGAAGAAAAACTTTGTATCTGCTCCACCATTACAGGCATTTGGTCCCCAGGGAGAGCGTAGCGAGGAGAGATGCTCTGAGGTTGCAGCAGGAGTGCAATCAGGCTATCGTGTTGCGCGGGTCTTGAGTACGTTCACTTGTATATTTATCGCGAAATATGTGACTATGTGGTTTCTAATGCAACTTACTTGTCTTGTGACATTGTAAAGTGTGGGGCGGCCAATTTTTTGACGGCATTCAGTTTGTGTATGAGAAGGCTTCGACACTAGATGACAAAGCAGGCTCTGAGTCTGCTGTTTATAGTTCGCTGGTAGGAAATGCCAACGCAAGGCGTCAAGAATCAAATCCAACAGCCACGATTGAGCTGCTTCCGGACGAAATCATTACTCGAATGAACGGGCGTAAGGGTGCTTGGACCGACAGCGTCACCTTATTCACCAATTTCGGGCGTACAATTTCGTGTGGAGGAAATGGAGGGGGTGACTTCTCTGTTCCCATACCTGCACAGAGCGAAATCCGCTCGATTACCTTCAAGGTTGGCGACCATTTGACCGATGCATGTGCTTTTGTTTTGGAGTCTTCATCATTCAAGGAACTTGAAGGTACCTTTACGCTGATTGATGCAGCTACATATCCTCATTATGTAGGTACTGACAAATGTATTATTCACAATGCGTAGGCGATACGATTCAAGAGCTGGACGAAGTGCTACCAAACGAGTATTCTTCTCGACAAAGCGCAATAGCTGCAGGTACGGAGCCATATACCTGAAGACAATTTGCTATTTCCATGACTCACATGAATCATGATGCTTGTACATAGCTTTACGCTATCTAGAAAACATTGTGAGACAACCTGAAGAGCCTAAGTTCCAGCGTATTCGAGCCAGCAACAAGTTTTTTGCTTCGAATGTGGGTGTACTGGGCAACGAAGCTGCCAAGTCATTCATGCTGTGGTGCGGCTTCACAGCGATCATGGAGCAAGAGGACCAGTTCTTCGCCTTCCAGCCACCGCAGTTGAAAGGCAAGCCATCTCCTCAACGGTTGGCAGCGGAGGCCCACAAGCGAATTCATTTTCTCAAGAATGTCGGTACGTAGTTGAGTGCGTTCGACGTCTAATGACGTACTTCAGATATGTAGATGAATATACGACAGGTCCAACTTGTGCGTCACGCCACGCTGCTTGGTGTTTGACCACCGAAATACGCTAGATGAGACAGTCTGAAGCTACGACCTTGCAAGTTGAAACTTGGACTCATCATCTTCGTCTACTAACGTTTACATTCCGCTGCATTGTTGGAACATGCCAACTATAAAATCCATTCTGCCGATTGGGTACACTCGTACATTGGAGCCATCTCACATTGATTCTCGCGTAGAGCGTAGAGCACTAGAGTATCAAGCCATTACGTCAAGCCAAAACCGACCACGTTACCACCTACACAAAAGAGAGTTTGTATCCGTTTTGCTGAACGTAGTGTGAGTGTTGGTGAACGACTTGGTGGGCGCTGCTGGTAACTCATTCCAAGCGGTGTGATATCATTCAGTAGTCAATTTACCTTGAAGACAGCACTTGTCGACATTCCACCGCTAAGCTTAAAACGTCATGGCTCACGAGATGCCCAAACCGATTTCAGCGTCCACGATCAGCGCCAACGACGTATCCGGGCTGTTGGCACGCGGATCGTCACCCCAGCGAAATAACGCGGTGCAGATTGGCAAGTGCCCGCCACCGCGAACTCGTCGTCCACGGACACCCATTGCGCTAACTGAAGAGGATATGCGCACACTCAGCGCAGACGAGATCCGTAAGAAAAAGAACCGCGTGTCTGCACAACGCGACCGTGATCGCAAAAAGCAGCACGTTCAGGACCTGGAAGACATGGTGTGTGAGCTCTGGAAACGAGTTCAATACCTCGAAGGTGTCATCACGTCGATGCACCCCAATCAAGACCTTAGTGGTCTGTACCATTCGTACGAGCCGTACGCGGTTTCAAGGAATTTACAACCCCTCACGGGACTTACTCCTGGTGGTGGCCTAAATGAAGTCGACATGACCGAGCTCGCGTGGCTGCTCGACTCCATACCGATGGATCCATGCAGCGAGGATCAACCGATGTAAAGCTGGTAGGATCCTACCGACACCCAAATTCAGATTTAAGCTTTTTAACAACAGCATCTACACAAGCTATAAATTCAATATCAAAGATGTACATGAACCCTGTACAAGGTGAATATTTTCTTACACGAACGAGGCTGGAAGTCAATACGAAGTAAGTGACAGCTAGGCTCATCATGCAGGGCGAACACCTAGGCGGCTCTACATCTGAAAATGATTCATTTTGTCGACTAAATTCGATGCCACCCTCGAGTCTACTCTGCCATCGCAAATGTTGTATCTATCGCTGCATTTTTTCGGATACCCACCAACGTGGCAGCACCATCACTCTCTCTCTCATTCATCATCTCTGTTTGATAGTTGTCTCGTCTTGCACCGCTTCACTTTCAAGCGGTCGCACGACTACTGTAAACGATCCAACGATAAGTCTGTATCCACTCGAGCTGGGATCATATATTTGAAAACCACGAAGAGCGGACCGTATACCACCACTTTTCAGACATTGTCAATCCTCAACCCAGTAGATGGCTGAAAAGCTCATGAGAGCTTGTCAACTGAAGCTCAGCAACGAAAGCATTCTGCATCTTGCCTCGAGACACACATTGCGATCTTCCAGCAATGAACATCAACGCCAACACAATCGCCACTCTACTTGGACCGGGTGCATCTTCCAAGGTGCAACACGGGTTGGTTCAAGTTGGAAAGTACCCTACCACCACTCGCAGTCGTCGACCGCGTGAAACCATTGAGCTCGAGCTCACCGAAGAAGAACAAGGTCATCTGAGTCCTGACGAGATTCGAAAGCTCAAAAACCGCGTTGCAGCGAAGCGAGCTCGTGGTCGAGCCACGCAACGCGTAACTGACCTGGAAAACACGGTATGCGAACTCTGGAAGCGTGTGCAATACCTCGAACGAGTCATCAAAGTGCTGCACCCGAACGAGCCCATGGAGTACTTGTACAGCAAGTACGTCATGTACGCCGACTCGCCAAACCTCGAGCCTCTAACGGAAAACGACGGCGAAAAGGGAAGTCTCGCCCTCAACATGCACGAGCTTCAGTGGCTCTTCAACACGACCCCTTCGAGTTCGGGCGATGTTGAGATGGAGTAAACCCGAAATCAACATTATGCATGCAACATGTTATAAATTGTAGCTCCTGCCAGTCCGTGGCTACAACCTGCCCGTCTAATACACTTTCCCCCAAAAATCCAATATCAATCAGAAGTCTTATAGCTCAGAAGTTCTCTATGTCGGGATTGGGTGAACTTGTACCCAGCTCATTTTAGGCATGGAAGTGCTGGTCTCACGTTGATGTCTACCAGATGAAGGATCCATAACGCAATTTCACCTACGGTGCACACCTCCAATGCCTATGGACCCCGATACTAACGAAGTGAAGCGACCGGTATTGGCGCCGACCATAAGTGCCAACGATGTATCGGCGCTGTTGAGTATGAGTGCTTCTCCGTCCTCGTCATTCGAGCGGATTCGCATTGGTAAGTGTCCCCCGACACCTCGTTCGCGCAGACCTCGAGAAACCATCAAACTCTCAGACAAGGAGATGCAAACGCTCAGTGTCGACGACATACGGAAGCGGAAGAACGCAATTGCCGCGCAACGAGCACGGGACCACAAGGAACAACGCACCAAAGATTTGGAAGACATGGTGCGGGAACTCTGGAAGCGAGTGCAGTACCTCGAATCGGTCATCCAAGCACTACACCCCAATGAACCAATGGAGGACCTGTACAGCCAGTACGAACCGTACTCCGTCTCGCAAACCATTCGACCTTTGATCCGTGTTGATGGAGAAGTAGAGCACTCCCCACCATCCAGCAACATGAAAGAATTGGCCTGGTTGCTCGTGGGAAACTCAAAGCGCTCAAACAGCGATCACAATTGACAAGGTCGAACCCGTACGATTACTTGAAGTGACTCGAAATGTTCTAGGTACACCTCGAACGAAATGAAGAATCTGCAAGTCTAAAGTTTTGATACCACCGAGTACGAAGAGTTTCACTTACACTTTTTTGGCGCTTAGTAGATTTCGAGTACATCAATTTTGATGGTGTGGCTGCCCTCGAAACATGCAGGAATTCTTTCCTTACAGGATCTCGAGGCACAGGAAATGACCAAGATTTGCTTTCAATCATGGAATGCTCAACATGTGTAGATTGCAGCCGGAGCGATACCTTACACGAAGCAAAAGCTGGCGTGCAGCTTTAGAAGCACACCGTTACCCGCAGGACTCTGATGGAACGCTACAAATTACTTAGATTCTCAACAACAAAATGTCAACTCTTAGCACGTCCGACGTTGTTGTTGATTCTACACCAATTCGAGAGCGTCAAACACGACAGAAGCAGACAGCCATTTTTCACTTGGATCGGTCGCCCCACTGGCAATCGATAACTCGATCGTGTTGGTTCCTGTCAGCAGAGCAGACGTCGGGATAGTGTACTCGTACAGCTTGTAGTTGCCGAGGGTGACGCCACGTGTGATACCGCGCGTTGAAACAGCTACGGAGGATGGCACCTCGGCAGCCCAAGCGCTATTCACCGTCACACTGCAGCGCCCACTACTCTGAGCGAGCGTCAAGCCGATTTTGAGTGTACGGGCTTCTGCTGCCTGGTCACTCGTGAGGCTAAAACTGAGAGTGATCGGGTCGTTCACAGCACGGAACATCGCCATCGGGAAGGTCTTGTCGTTGTCGATGCCAAGTTTGAAGGTCAGGGACCCCACCCACGTGTCCAAACGTGAATCGCTAGGATGCATGGTGTGAATATTAGCGCCATTAAGGAAGCCATCGGGGGTGCCGTCCCATTCACCGATACGCCAAATGGGGTTGGAGTCGAGTTCGCAGGTCACTTCAAGCGTCTGCGTTGTAGTAGATCCCTCAGTCACAACAACCGAATCGAAACTCACCGCAAGTTGCTGCTTGTAGACACTGACGTTGTACGTGCCAGGACGCATGAGTGGTGAAGCGAAAGTCGTTGCGTTCGAGCCGACCGATACCCAGTACTGTGCGACATCGTTGGAGAAAGTGACAACAACATGGGAATTTGTCAGGACGTCGTTACTATCAGTGATGGAGCCTGAAACAGAGCCACGCTCCGCCTCAGTGACGAAACCCGTGAGATCCAAGTCTTGGAAGAAATCAAAGTCCACGTCTGAAGTTGAAGGTGCTGTGCCGTCCGTAAACACCAGTGCGTATGGCCCGTGAAAACCGTAGCGATAATTTTCCGTTCGAGTATGATCAGAGAACATGTAGAACGTGAGTTCGTTTGCCGTCGTGCATTGATTGTTGATGTCGCGGAAGAACGGACCACCCACGGAGGCTTCATAAGCATAGTCCGACATGATGAAATACACCCCACCGGCATCACCTGTTACTCCATGTACTCGGTCTTCGATGAACGCGATGCCAGAGTAGAACTTTGAAGCAGTCACACCGTCATCATCCGCATATATATCCGTCGACTCAATAGCCGACATATCATCGATTTCCGACGCCGAACTCATGCCATTGTTTAGTGAAGTGCGATCCAAACGGGCGAGAAAACGCAGTTCTGCAAGCTCCAGGTCAGTTGTATGGTACGTCCCCATGTAGATAGCGTTCTCGTTCGGACGGAACAGGTAGGTTTGTTCGAGACCCGATGCCTTGCATGTGATTTGGATGGTCGAGTCGTCAAGCGTTTTGATGGAGCTAGTAACCCTACCGAGACCCGAGTTCACGTGCGTGTTCTTAGCGGAGTACTGCAGCTCCGAGCCATTCCAAAGCATGGAAGTGATATCGCAGGTGTCTTGGTCCATTGTGATCGTAAGGCCATCACCGGTAGTGACGATCCACGATCCATCGCCCGAAATGTAGCCGAAGTCCGTTGCTGCTTGAGCTGTGGCTAGACCAATCAAGAACGTTACAATCCTCAAGCGTCCACCAAACATGCTAGAATGCTAGTGTTATTGTGTTGATACTTTCGCAGAAGACGGCAAAAGCGAAAGTGAGCAGTCTGGATCAGCAGAATACTGTACCTCATCGGCCAGATGAACTCGAGTCACGGGTGCTGGGCTTCAACACTTGACGATTGAATCCCGAATCCAGCCGCAGTGCATTTGCTGCCTTCGTCGTAGAGGAGCAAAAGAGTCTGCAGGAACAGCTTTGGTGGTCGTGACCATCGATGAATGAAGACACTCCGAAACGATCCACAGCTGTCAGATAGCTTAACTTATCAAAACTTACACATTCACTATGGATATGTGTAGGAATGGAGTTGTCATTATTCGCTTAGACGAGCTCGAGAGCGTCAAATACAACCGACGCAGAAAGCCACTGTCCGAGTGTGTCCTTGTTGCCGCTGACAATCGCAAGCACAACCTTGTTCGGTCCCTCAACCAGTGCAGTCTTCGGGATTGCGTAGTCATAGAACATGTACTTACCCACGGTCACTCCTCGCGTAACACCGCGAGTTTTCACAGCAGCACTGTTCGGGGTCTTGGCACTGAACTTGTTCACAGTCACGCTGCAACGACCATTATTCTGTGAAAGCGGAATACCAACCTTCAGAGTGCGGTCCTTTCCAACCTGCTCCTTGGTCAGCTCGAAGTTGATCGTGATCGGATCGTTCACTTCACGGAACATGGCCATTGGGAAAGCTGAGTCCTTGTCCGTTCCAATGGTGAAGTTAGCCACCTTCCAGGGCTCCATACGCGAATCGCTAGGGTGCTGAGTGTGGATCTTGTCGGCATTCAGGAAGCCGTCGGGGGTGCCATCCCATTCACCGATGCGCCAAATGGGCTTAGCAACGGGCTCATATGTTACAGTGAGAGTTTGCTCGGCACTCTGCATTCTTCGTGCGGCAGGAGCTGGACTTGCTGGGGTCGCTGGCTTCGCTCCACCGCCGATAGTGACGGACTCTGAGCTGACCGGGAGTACAACGGGCTCGTATGTTACAGTGAGAGTTTGCTCGGCACTCTGCATTCTGCGTGCGGCAGGAGCTGGACTTGCTGGGGTCGCCGGCTTCGCTCCACCGCCGATAGTGACGGACTCTGAGCTGACCGGGAGTTGGTTCTTGTAAATGGTAGCGTTATAAGTTCCGGCGATCATCTTGGGCGACGTGAACGGCTCCTTGGTGGAGTTGAGCTTCACCCAGTACTGAGCTTCGGCATTGGAGAAACCAACCACCACGCTTGAGTTACTCAGTACACCGTTCTTATCAGTGATGGAACCTGTCCACGAACCACGCTCCGCTTCCGGAACAAAACCAGTGAGCGTAACGTCCTGGAAGAAGTCAAAGTCGACTTCGGAGACAGCAGGCTCCTTCCCGTCAGTGAAGACGAGAGCGTAAGGTCCGTGGAAACCAAATCGGTAGTCCTCAAACCGCGTGTGATCCGAAAACATGTAGAAAGTCAACTCGTTAGCTTCAGTGCACTGGTTGTTGATGTCACGGAAGAACGGGCCACCAGTCGATCGCTCGTAAGCGTAGTCGGACATGACGAAGAATACACCACCGGCATCTCCAGTCACACCGTGAACCTTGTCGTCAATGAAGGGAATACCTGAGTAAAACTTGGAGGCAGTGACCTTCTTCTTATCCGCGTACACATCGTGTGCTTCGATCGGACTCATACCATCGATATTTGACGCAGCAACCATAGGATTCTTAAGCGGTTTACGATCCAAGCGAGCAAGGAACCGAAGCTCGCCGAGTTGCATCTCTTTTGTATGGTGCGTGCCCATGTAAATGGCATTTTCATTCGGACGAAACAGGTAGGTGTGCTCAAGTCCTGTAGTCTTGCAAGTGATCTGAATAGTTTTGTCCTTCAGTGATTCAATTGAACTCTTCACCCCTTTGCCGAGACCAGAATTGATGTGCGTCATTTTCTTGCTAATCTGCAGCTCTGCCTTGTTCCAGACCATCGAAGTGATATCACAAGTTCCTTGGTTTACCTTCACAGTGAGACCGGCGCCCGAGTCGATAACCCACGAACCGCCATCTTCCTTGTAGCCGAAGCTCGTAGTAGCCGCTCGTTCCTCTTCAGACTGGAAATTCAGGTTCGTCAATTGTTTCGTGTTAGCGTTTGCCACAGCCAACAGACCACTGGTCAGCAACAAGGCCGTTCGGAATAGACGACCCGAGAGCATTTTCGCTAGGAATTGTTGACAGACTTCTGTCGTCGAGGTGGGAAGATTGATTGTGGTGACATGCCACAGGAGACTCGCGTGAGTTTCCCAGGAGAGTCCTCGGACAGAAAGGAATCAAGGAGTTTGAAACGAGCTTTGCTCTCCGTATGGCGTACCGGTACACGTACAATGTATGTACGTCGTACATGTATGCTCCATGAAGCGCACTGCCTCAGCACTGTATAGGAGCTGTTGTGCCTCGCATGATTATCTCGAGATCGTCAAAGGGTGAAAGACACGATTATTAATACCTGCTTTGAGAACCGTGAAGGTTCTGCAACGTTTAAACTCACATGTTGTTCGTGTCTACAGAAGGTATTAAAATACCTGCTTTGAGAACCTTGAAGGTTCTGCAACGTTTAAACTCACATGTTGTTCGTGTCTACAGAAACAAAAGCAGCGTGCCGGCGTTGAAATGCGATACATGTATGATAGTATAAAACATCACTGGTGATGTTGATATCACTGCTCTAAAGTGAGATGATTCCAAGCTGTCAAACGCGGTTATCGATTCACGAAGAACTTGCTTCGGTTCCAGATGCGCTAGGAAAACTTAGATGGGTCACACTGACTCAACGAAAAGCAATGTTGCCTTGGTATTCAACATGAATTCATGACATGTACTTAGTATGTCACTTAATCGAAATACTACACTCAACATAAGCAAACATGATCCCATCTAAACCAATTCAAGAGCGTCGAAGACTACAGAAGCAGCCAAAAACTTCTCAGCCGGATCCGTAGCGCCACTTGCAACGGTAAGTTTGATCGAGTTGGTCCCCGCAACAAGTGCTGACGCCGGAATGGTGTACTCGTACAACTTGTAGTTGCCCACAACTACTCCTCGGGTGACGCCTCTAGTTTTCACAGCCACAGAAGCAGGCACCACAGCAGTCCATTTACCATTCACCGATACACTCGAACGACCGCTACTCTGCGCGAGCGTGAGCCCAATTTTCAGTGTTCTTGGCGATTTTGCTTGAGCTGCAGTGAGGCTGAAGCTGATCGTAATGGGGTCGTTCACTCCACGGAACTGAGCCATTGGAAAAATACTATCAGCATCCGATCCAGCCTTGAAAGTGAGAGCTTTCCAAGCAGACATGCGAGAGTCGCTCGGGTGCATCTTGTGAATTTTGTCGGCATTCAAGAAGCCATCGGGTGTTCCGTCCCACTCACCAATACGCCAAATCGGCTTGGAAGTCACGTTGAACGAGACCGAAATACTCTGAGTCTTGGTAGCTCCAGCGTTGATAAGGACGGATGCCGTGCCGACAGGCAATTGCTTCTTGTACACTGTAGCGGTGTATCGGCCAGCCTTCATCAACGGCGAAGTGAAGGTCTTTTTACCAGCGTCCACCTTCATCCAGTACTGCGCAGCAGCATTGGAAAACCCAACGACAACATCCGAATTACTCAGCACACTATTCGTATCGGTGATCGTTCCTGCCATCTTTCCTCGTTTAGAAGAAGGCACAAAGCCCGTAAGACCGAGGTCTTGGAAGAAACTGAAATCAAGAGATGAAGCCGACGGTGCAGCACCACTTGTGAAGGCAAGCGCGTATGGTCCATGGAAACCATAGCGATAGTCTTCAGTGCGGGTATGATCCGAGTTCATGTAGAACGAAAGTTCGTTTGACACGTCGAATTTGTTGTTGATATCGCGGAAGAACGGACCACCACTGGAAGTTTCGTAACCAAGGTCAGAGATGACGAAATAAACTCCGGCAGCGGTGCTCTTGACACCATGTACACTGTTGTCGATGAACGATACACTGGAATAATATTTGGAGCGAGTGATGCCCTTGCTGTTCTGCACAACGTCTTCCGTCTCAATGCCAGTCATACCCGACTCGATTGTTGCTTCAAGGATCCCTTGATTCACCACCGACTTGTCCAGACGTGCTAGGAACCGAAGCTCCGGTAGCACGAGGTCGTTCGAGTGGTAGGTGCTCAAGTAGATGACGTTCTCGTTTGGACGGAAGAGATACGTCTGCTCAAGACCAGTCTTCTTGCAAATGACGCGGATTGTTTTCTTGGCGTCACTGAGAGTTTTGATCGACGAAGTGACTGCACCGAGACCAGAATTTACGTGAGTGGCTTTGGACTTGTACTGCAGCTCCTTGTCGTTGTATTTGATAGATGTGATGTCACAAGTCGATTGTTTCATGGTGACAGTCAGACCCTTGCCAGTACTGATAACGTACTTGTCGGAACCCGTGGTGTATCCGAAACTCGCAGCAGAGATTGTCGAAGGTACCGAGGCTAAAACCGAAGCTGTTGCAAGTGCAGCGCTAAGAAGTCGACAGAGCATTCTGTCTCGAGCTTGAAAAGCGTTTGGCTGGACTTGACAAGAACGGAGAAAATTACTGAGTGAGCTCTATGGTCGTCCCGGAAGGAGAACGGGACTTCATGTGGTGAACAACGAACAGCGCAAACGAAGATGCGCTGACCTACTATCTTCGTATGTCACGTTACAATTGGAGCTTGGTACATGCAACAAGTAGACTATCAGGCCTGCAGTCAGGTGTGTGCATCCGATACCGCAAAATCCAAATGACAACTCCATCTGGAGGATGCATAGTTTCAGCTGCTGCAAAAGTTTGAACTGCGATTCAACTGTCAGTTGGCATCAGTGATGGCGAGTCTACGGCTGCTCCGTAAGAATTGGCAACTAGTTTGTCTGTATTGGGTAAGCGACTGCGTTGTGCATCAGCAGCGATAAATCATAGCCGACAATACAATCACTAAGCGCTGGAATTTTTCCGCTTACCGTTCATCTAATTGGGCTGCGCAGTATTATTCATGATACCTTTACTAATAACCATAACATTCATGGGTCGGAACGTGTCTGTCCGCTCATGAATGTCAGTCTTTACATTTGCCGACTAGCGAAACACGTGACACGGAGTTCACGAACGATAACCCAGACGCTTTTGAGGATCTTCGCTAGAGTTTTCTGTTTGGAATCGAGTTGCAGTGAAATTACGACAGCACTATAACGATACGTAGTAATTGGTGGCGTTGTATCGACGGTAGTTCCTTCATCAAGCAGGTAGCCCATAATACATTGGGACATTGTTTCTAAACTATGTCAATATACTTCGGGTATATTAAGCTGTTGTTGTTGTTGCTGATACTCTGCCGGATGAGGTACTTACACGAGCTCAAGCGCGTCAAACACAACCGACGCAGAAAGCCACTTCCCGAGCAAGTCCTTGTTGCCGCTGACAATGGAAAGCACAATCTGGTTCTTACCCTCCACTAGAGCAGTCTTCGGAATAGCGTAGTCAAAGATCGTGTACTTACCCCAAGTCACACCACGGGTAACACCACGAGTCTTCACGGCAGAACTGAGAGGCGTCGTAGCACTGAACTTGTTCACAGTGACGCTGCAGCGACCATTGCTTTGAGCAATAGGAATGCCGATTTTCAGAGTGCGGTCCTTTCCAACCTGCTCCTTAGACAACTCAAAGTTGATCGTGATCGGATCGTTCACTTCACGGAACATGGCCATCGGGAACACCGAGTCCTTGTCTGTTCCAATGGTGAAGTTCGTCACCTTCCAGGGCTCCATGCGCGAGTCGCTAGGGTGCTGAGTGTGGATATTCTTCGCATTAAGGAAGCCGTCGGGGGTGCCATCCCATTCACCGATGCGCCAAATGGGCTTAGCAACGGGTTCGTACGTGACGGCAAGAGTTTGATCGGCATTCTGCATTCTGCGTGCGGCAGGAGCTGCCGCCGCTGTGCTTGCTGGAGTCGCCGGCTTCGCTCCACCGGCGATCGTGACCGACCCCGACCCGACTGGAAGCTGGTTCATGTAGATGGTAGTGTTGTAGGTTCCGGCGATCATCTTCGGTGAAGTGAACTGTTCCTTGGCGGACTTGACCTTCGTCCAGTACTGAGCTTCAGCATTGGAGAAAGTGACGACTACATTCGCATCGCCTAGTACACCATTCTTATCGGTGATGGAACCAGTCCATGAACCACGCTCCGCCGCAGGGACAAAACCTGTGAGCGAGAGGTCCTGGAAGAAGCCAAAGTCGACATCGGACACCGCTGGCGCTTTGCCATCCGTGAAGACGAGAGCGTAAGGTCCGTGGAAACCGAAGCGGTAGTCTTCAAACCGAGTGTGATCCGAGAACAAACAGACTGTGAGTTCGTTGGCTTCGGTGCATTGGTTGTTCATATCGCGGAAGAACGGGCCACCAGTCGATCGCTCGTAAGCGTATTCGTCCATGATGAAAAACACACCTCCAGCATCACCAGTCACACCGTGGACCCAGTCGTCCATGAACGGGGTAGCGCAGTAAAACTTGGAAGCAGTCACATTCTTTGTATCTGCAAAGACGTCGTGTCCCTCAATGGGATTCATGTTGTCGATTAAACACGAAGGGTTCATGGGGTTGTTCATCGGCTTGCGGTCCAAACGCGCAATGAAACGGAGGTTTCCCATCTCCATCTCCTTGGTGTGAAGAGTACCCATGTAAATGGCATTCTCATTTGGACGGAACAGGTACGTGTGCTCCAATCCCGGAGTCTTGCAGGAAATCTGAATAGTCTTGTCCTTGAGCGATTCCAGCGACGTTTTGACTGGACCGAGCCCTGAATTAACATGCGTCTTCTTCTGCTTAATCTGCAATTCTGCCTTATTCCAGATCATCGAGGTGATATCGCAATTTGCCTGGTCCACCTTGACAGTGAGACCGGCGCCGGAGTCGATCACCCACGATTTACCATCCTCCTTGTAGCCGAAGCTGCCGGTAGTGGTGTTGGTGGCATTAATCGCTCGTTCTTCAGACTGAAAATTCAGGTTCGTCAGTTGGTTCGTGTCCGCATGGGCCACAGCCAACAGGCCACTTGATAGAAGCAAAGCTGTACGGAATAGGAGCCCCGAGAGCATGATTATCTTGAAAGTCTTCGTTGCTCAAGGTGTGGGAAAAAGCGAAGTGACATGGTTTTTGGAGCATGGTCACGAGTCAGCCCTTACCATCCATAACGTTCAACAATCAAGAGCTTGAAAGGAGCTTTGCTCTCCGGATGCTCTTGAAGGCGGTTCCGTTTCAGCACGGAATCGACAGCGGTCGTCGCGCGCCGGACTCAGTTTGTCCTCTTTTTGCAGGGTTTACTTTGTTGGTCGCGCGGCCAATGTATCTCGAGATTGTCAAGGGTGAAAGACACGATTAGGGGATGTTACCAACACCAGCAACTTCTGGGTGCTGCAAAAGTTTAGGTCACACCCAAGCAATCAAACAACGCATAAGCTCCATGGAGTGAAATGGAGTGTCACTGGGAAAGCATACGGCTGAACTTTTGCGCGGCTTAAATGTTCCAGAGCGACTCGTTTGAAATTCTTGCATGACCGCAATCGATCGATTGATACCGTACAGTATTCGACTCGTTTAAAAATGCAAGAATTTGCTTTGATTCCATATGCGCTAAGCTCTTTTTGATGTGCGTGTTGACTCAACGGAGAATAATGCCAACGAGCGCTTCAAATTGAGCATCTTGATAGAATCAAGTTCATACAGGGTTCTGCCGTGTCCAACCTAACGATATCGAAAAACCGGTATCATTTTGTGTATTTCAGTATCGGAAGTTGTAGACTTTAGCACACGTCGCAGATATTTTGAAATTTAAATATTTTACGATTTTCGTTCCCCCTGATATTTTTGTTTTCAGATCCCCCTTTAGCAAACGCGTGGCATTCTTCGATCAGTCTCAGTCGCCCATTTTGAAAGAGTGATTGTCACACAAGTAACGTGCACGCGTGCTCATCGTAAGTGCTGAAGCTTCTGTTTTTCCGTATGCCTCGCCCCTCATCCTCTTCCTCTTCTCTGCGTGACCAGGA
>NBNE01000017.1:0-81615 GCA_002215365.1 Phytophthora megakarya
TTCAATTTGCCACAAAACCATCAAGCAGCACCGCAATTTGCCATACTACCGTATCTTCAATAAATATACAAATCACGCTGAGCACGATGAAGCTCTGAAATTTAGAACGCGTCATTAATATTTTCCAGCCGCGTATAATTGATCGCACGTAGTTCCAAAGCGTTTAAACACCTGGTTTCTTTGAGTGCCGATCACAGACCTATTCTATTGTAATTTGGGGGCATCTCCTGTTGATTCATGCAGAAAAATTGACTGTGAACATTTAGGGCTACACATTTCTCCGCACAACATTCGTCTCTTCTAATTGGGGCCCGGGTGGTGGACCCGGAGGGTGCGCAGTTTGAAGAAAAAGAAGTTGAATATATTCATAGCTCAAACTTGTTTTAAAAAACCATGTCATGCTCAAGAGATCTGCAGATAACGCACACAAACGAGTTTCTTCTTGCAGCGCCGCTAATGGGGGCTTAGCCGTCCAAATTGCGTTTGTTTTGGGCAAGCCGTGCTAGCTCACCACTAAACTAAGCGAGTTGACGATCGATACCAAACAAGACAGTTGACCAAATTGCTGGGGCAACAGGCAGCAGTCCTTTTGTTGCATGTTTTCGAAGCGAGCTAATACTTTCTTCCCAATATATGTCTTTTTCCATGCGACTATAAGAATCTTAGTCAGTTCTTTCCCGATTCAAGGACTTGGTCGGGGAAGTTCCAAACACGGTCGTGCATCCGAGTATGCACCGCGCCCTAAACGTCGCGGAGTGTATCAACGGTCTGACCGGCAACTAGACAGGATCCATCTACGGTAGTGACTGCCTGACACGTGTTATACTAGCAGTGTCCAAAGTACTAGCGGGAGTAGATTGTGGCTAGGAGACGTAGTGCCCCAGGCACTCGCGAAGCTTAATGCTAGCAGACGGAAAATGCACGTCGCGGACGTTGCATTCTAAATTCCAAACCGTGGATGGGCATCGATGGTGCTTGTTGTATTAGCAGCGCTCAAAGAGAGCATGTATAGCACTGTTGTACGAATGTTGCTTGGTGACATCCAGTGTTGCTTGATGACATCCAGAGCACAGTCCCTAACGACAGTTCTTCGAATTGCGAATTAACAGATATATTTCGCACTTTGCTGAAGTGAACGATGCAGATAACATCGAGGTAATTTATTAATAAAATAGATTAGCATTAGATCTCAGAACACACACTAACGCTAAAACGATACCTCTCTCATTAAATGAGAGAGAGATAGTATTTTATACCAATTGTCCGATCCTTTTCAGGGGATTTCAGAGTTTTTCTAATCCCTGGCCATGGCATGACAAGCGTGCGTTGCGTTAAACTGGAAGGATAGAGATACTTTCACTGAAGCAGCTTCAGCAGGTAGATCGTGTAAATAATGTTGAAGTCGATCCATTCGTTGCCATGATGACCATAACACTATTCATTTCAATTTTAGGTTCTATTATTGTGTAGTGATTATGAATCTGATGGTGATATGGTTATTCGAGCAAATGGTGCACCCTCAGGCGGCTACATACTTCTGATGCTGTAACGTTACAATAATACCATAACAGCTTCATCACTAGCGCAATGAGAAGCGTCCATTGTGTAAATCTGCTGTTCCAGTATGTCGTTTGGAAGTTGTGTTATACTACTAGTAGTACGTGATAAGCAACTTTAAATGAACGAATTAATCTGTGTGAGCCTGTCCATACAGCTCTACTAGTTGTCCTCTCAGGATAATAACGTTAAGATGCTATGTAGTAATCGCTGAATGAGTGCATTTGTATGTCTGTTTATCCAGTCGTTCGTTATTGGTCGTTATGACACCTACTTGCTTTTGTCTTGGAAAGACGAGTTTTGGGTTTTTTCAAGAAGACCCGACAATTTCGCATCTACGAAATGAATACTTCATAAGGCGTTGGGTTCCAGTCCGGGAAGTGCTTAGCGACGGTGACCTTGGCCTCCTCCTCGGTTCCAGAAATGCAACGCCCATCAGCAATGCGTGTCAAGATGTACGCCACAGGGTCCGTCTCGTAATTTTTCTTGGTTTCATCGTAGCTCACCAGCTTGAGTTCCATCTCCTTACCCAGCTTTTTCTCGGCAAGCGCCGCGATCTCTTTCGGGGACAAACGATCACTCTCAACAGAGAATCGAGACCACTCCAACGAGGCTTTAGGTGCCGTCACCAGAACATGCGCGATAAAACGACTCAAGTCAGACCTGGCCACGATACTCATCTTCGCATCGCCCTCGCCGACGACGCTCATGACACCTTCCTTGAAGTTGTAACCCAGGAAACTAAACAGAACCAGCATAGGTTAGAGAAATAATCACCTTAGTTCGCAAGTTGTGCTGTAACTCACAATGGGATGTACTCGGCCCAAAGTCCACCGTGGAAGAGTGCGAAGGGGAGGTCTAGCTCCTTCAGCAAGGCACGGACCTTTTCCTTTGTGACATTCGGTCCATCTTCTTCAGGCATGCCGAACTAGTGAAGCAGCACACGTATTAGTTCTTGTATCTTCTAGGTAGCATCGCAAATGGATTTACCTCAGTGGGCACGAAGAGCTGAACGCCAGCAGCCTTTGCCGCGCGAGCAATAACAAGTTGGAGGGCGTGATGGTAAGCGTGAATCGCGCACACGCTAGGATAAATAAGCAGAGACACTCAGTGATGGTTGTTTAACCCCTGTGTAGGCAAATAACACTTACACGACTTCAGAGCCACTCAGTGCTTCTTTCAACGAAGCTTCGTCATCGTAGTTCACCTTCACGAGAGATACTCCGCGTTCCTTAAACGATTGCAGTTCAGTCTGTATATGAGACAACGCACAGATATTCACGGTCAGGGCTGCTTCCAAATACGATGCATGATGTCCAAATATACCTTGGAATCGTCGCGAGTCAAGATGGTCACGGTGGCATTTGCTTTGAGCAAACCTTCAACAACGCCAGCGCCGACACCGCCAGCTCCAACGATTGCGAACTTATTGAAAGTGGACATGCTTCTGCGTGAAGTTGGAAAGTGTCTTGAGCTTGTTGAGTGCAAATTGAATTGTGAGCTGGATTGACGATCTACTCGAGCACCCGGACATCATAGCACTGACGCTTACGAGTTCACAGTGTAAGATACACTGCGCAGCACATGTGTTTACGGATGTGACCTGAAGTTTACGTGTTCATCCTGTACTCAGGTGTGGATTCTTGTCAACATCATGGCTATAATTCTTGGTAATCAAAGCAATCACGTACCAAACATGAGGTTTTATTCACTCACATTAGAAATGAGTTTTTTGCTGGGAGCGGACGATTCGGCAGTGGTGGAGGAAGCTCTGGCTTTCATTGACTCCTGTGAACCGGAGGAGACGACCCATTCGAGCGCGAGTTGCAGCGAGGGAGATATCCAAGCAAGTGGAGACGACAGCACTGATGTAGGTGCAAACACTAAGCAGGCACTCCAGTCCGATCAGTTCCGATCAAAACCCACAGCCAAGAAGAGGCGCATCAAAACTTTTGCGAGTTCGTCTACGCGACAGCTACAACGCAAAAAAGCAGAGAAATCAGCGCTACTTGAACAATCACTAGTGCTACAGGCGCAGCTTGAACTACTGAAGCGTTCCAAGTATGCGGCGTTGACGGGCCCTCACCCCGATTTCAGTAGTTCAGCAGCCGAGAGGACCACACAATCCGAGTCCTATAACCAAGCAGTGACTCAGTTCGTCCTTCGACAACAGTCGGAGAAAACTAACCGGCACCTGAGAACCATCTTGGCGAATCAGGAACGCACGGCGGAAACACTACGGGCAATACTGCATCGACGCTCTGTTCTTGAGGTAAGACAGATGCACCACTCGTTTTATTGCTGGTTCTAATGTATCCTGTTGAGAACCATCTTGGCGAATCAGGAACGCACGGCGGAAACACTACGGTCAATACTGCATCGACGCTCTGTTCTTGAGGTAAGACAGATGTACCACTCGTTTTATTGCTGGTTCTAATGTATCCTTTGGTGCAGGGAATAGATTTCGTGTTTGGTGATTCAGCTCCGCTCTACCGTCAACCTTACGCATCGGACAACGGCGCACAGATGATGCATATGCTGGAGAAGCGTGTGGACAACTTGTACATCGAGTCGGAGGCCGGTTTTGGATGGGATCTCCCGTGCTTGGTCACTTCCAAAATGAACATCAACCACAACACACAGTACGGCAAGGTGATAGAAATTGAGACAGTCACACGTGTTAGGTGCTCAATCCAAGAAGCATCCGCACTTTTGTGGAAGGACCTCAAGACTGTGCACGAAATCCCTGACAAGAGCTATCGCTACGTAAGACCTTCTCGTACTACACCAGACTACAACCACTTTTGTAACTAACCAGAGCTTTATATGAACTACTAGCTGCGCGGAAACAAACCCAACTCGTTGGAAAAAAACTTCGTCATGAAGTTGCGTGGACAGCAGAGTGACATTGACATCAACGGAAGCCACTTTTCTCGCAAGTTTGAGGAGTCCCAGCGCATCGTTATTGCTAAAGCTGACTCAATTGTTTTGCCGACAGAGGGACTTGAGTTCAGGTCACCATCATGGACAACCATTACGGTGTCCGAGTCGAATCCACAAGAGTCAGTTGTGCGCAACTATTTGCGCATATACGCTGAAGTCCAGCCTAACCTAGCAGCTCGACCTGAAGATGTGGACTCCGCGAGAAACTTTATTCTTAGCGGTCTTGCCAAAATGATGTACGGGTGCGCACAGAAGACACAAAGCGAGCTTGTCCAGGCTTTAGTGATTTAGACCGAGACTGGTCGTCCAGAGTCCTCTAGTCTGATGACTACCCTCTAGATAAGGTCAACGGAAAAAACCATTTTACTAACACTACTTCTTAGTTTGGAGGTTGCTCAGAATGGTGTGAACAACATGAAGCCCAACGGTGTGGCCTCGCCATCTCATCCGGAGGTAGGCCGAATCACTAAGGAAGAAGACGAGGTGCATATGGCTACCCTTAATCATGCATCGTGGCAAAACGTTTGAGCCGCTACCGCACTAGCTTCTCCCTCACATCCAATTTCGCTCTGTACCGCAAGTGCCTGCCCAGCCTCGACACCGAACAGCACCTGTAGCGGTTAATCTCGAAGCTAAACGGCAACCATGGATCCACGGGCTTCTCCTATCACTGCGTCATTGTACAACTACGACAACGTCTTGAGTCTGCCTCTACTGGACGATGAAGACTTCGAAAGTACGATGATGATGCTGGATAACGCAGCATTCCGAAGAGAAGATCCAGATGACATGGAGATGCACCTGTCTGGCCTAAGCGACGCATTCAACTCGTATGATAAGGGTTCTCCCGTCGCTAGCAATGCAACCCACTCTGCGAGTGCTGGTGGTGCGATGGATGTCACTTCGTGCCTTTCACCCGACCTGAAGATCCGCGTTAGCGGCAGAACTCCTATCGGTGGCAGAACTCCTGTTGGTGGAGACGTGTACATCAAACAGGAGAGCGACATGCCTGGTTTCTCTCCAGTTATGGACTCTTTCCTTCGCGAGTCCTGGGATGACATTGTTGGTTCGGGTTCGAGACCCACTCGTCCTTCGTTCAAGCCGACTTCCAGTTGCTCAAGTCCGTTTACGATTGCAATCACCCCTGGTCGAGTGACACCCTTGCCGTTCAATCACCTACTACCCCTTCCATCGCCACTTGGAGCTCAGGCAATGATGAAGACCATGCCATACGTTGCAGCACTGCCACCACCCCCAGCGACGCTGCGGACAATCTCCAACACTTCAACTTCATCGACACTATCATCTGCTTCGTCCACCAGATCGAAGGGAACCCGGCGAGCAAAGCAATGCATTGCAGAAGGATGCACACGACGCGCGCAGTCAAATAATCGGTGCAAAACCCACGGTGGTGGTGCTCGATGCCAAGTGCAGGGCTGTGACAAGAGCTCGCAAGGTGGAGGTCTTTGCCGTGCTCATGGCGGTGGTAAGAAATGCCGCATCCCTGGCTGCTCCAAAGGCACACAACGCCTTGGTCTGTGCTACCTGCACGGTGGAATTCGGCGTTGCATCATGGAAGGTTGCAAGAAGAAGGATCGCGGCAATGGCTATTGCATCTCGCACGGAGGTGGTCGGCGGTGCGAAGCTGAAAACTGCAACCGGTCCGTCCGTAAGGGCAACCACTGCCAGATGCACCAAGTGCTAGCCGACGACACCCCATTTCAAATCAGCCGAGGCCAGGGACTGACATCCTCGTAAGCTTTGCAACTTAAGGAGAGCTAATTGCGATGCGAATATATATGATGCAATACTACCGAGCGTCTAAGCATGGCATTGTGACGCGAACTTACTACTTCGAAGTACTGTGCTTAATACATGTGCACTTTGTTAAAACCTTGAAAAATACACTTCCGCTGTCACTGCAGTCAAGTTGCACAAAAGTCGTAGAAAAAATATCTCCTATTAATACTAAGCCGCGTCAAAACCTGGATTTTTATGATGTGGTACAGCTACGTGTAAGTGTCGTTCAAACAAATTTAGATTCGATGTCATGCGAATTCCATCGATAAACAAGCAATGGGCAAGATCTTTGCGGCCCTCGTAGTCGATACCCTTCCTCTTGAGCTCTTCTATCTCCTCGAGGAAGCTCACAACCACACCGTTGGCACAACCACACTGTCGTAGTCGATACCCATCCTCTTGAGCTCTTCTAGCTCCTCGAGGAAGCTCACAACCACACCGTAGCCAATGATGCAAATGGCGTTGGGGTTCAGAATACCCGAAGGCACCAGGTGGAACTTGTACTTCTTGCTCGAGTGACGTGCGTCAATCAATACGTCGACTGGAGAATCAGTCCATCTCAACGGTACTTCATCCTGAAGTAATGGAGAGCGTCGACTACGTCGACTCTTTGGGTGGTCGTGCTGATACTGTCCATTGCTGCTCAGGTGGAATAAGTGGAAGCTCGAAGGGACCAAGCTCGACAAACTCACGTCGACGACTGGAACTCACGCGGACGAGGGGCTCAAGGCGTTGGCGTCGAGTGTGGCCAACCATCGCTTCTTCGCTCAAGACAAACGTGGCGTCCTGTATGCAGGTGAAATGCTGTTGAACGACGCTTGGCCTTCTTGGATAACGCGTTTTAATCGCTATAAACAGGGTGGTATATACATTTCCAAAAGGTATGCGTTTATGGCGACAATCGCTATAAGCAGGAAAAAAAGCAATTTCTAAATTAGAAAAAAGTGACCATATCCATATTTGGCACAGTGTGCCAAACGTTGAGCGGCTTTGGCACCATTTCCATATTTGGCACAGGATTTTTCGTACTTAGTGGAGGCTCTCTGTTTGAAATCCGAGCCAAAAAAGGGTTCTGCGCGTTTGGCACCAATTCCATACGATCCTCAGAATCAGAGAACCAGAGAGCTCAGAATCTGAGAATCGGAGGATCACAGATCACAGAAAATCGCCCCGTCATCGTGCAAAATCTGCAGACCCCGCCGATCACTGATCCGATTCCTATATTCTTTTGTCCTCTATTTTGTGTCGAAAGTTCGTGTCATCCGAATGTCACCCGTACAACACTCAGGCGACACTGGTATAGATTTTATGAAAATCTACTCAGGTATAAAATATCCGCGGTCTTTTAATATGTATCTGAATTTGGTGAATACATTACTGGCGGATATAAAGATTTTATATGGATTAGTACCTCCACTGGTATCAGTACCAAACTGGATAAAATCCAGAGAACATTCTAACAACATTTAAAATACCTTTATCGGCAGAATTAACCTAAAGACGCTGATTGGCTAGATCATCCTCCTAGAATATTATTCTCCTTGTGTGCTGGAGGTGCAGACGACAAGAGGAGGTGTGGCAGAAACTGGTGGAGATCAAATCTCAACTGGAGACGGTGGAGCAAAAACTCACGGGACGGAGCTGCCGGAGACACTCGCAGAGGATCCAAAGACGGCGTTGCTGCTGGAAATTAAACTGGGTACAATGGTAGAATGGGGAGTAATTCTGAATCAGAATCTACACTGTAGAATTTGATGGAGCAGAGCACGACTACATTGAGTGAGAATTCGAGGGGTTTTGGTTCTTGGATTCAAAACAAACTGAATTTCTTGAGGTTTAGTACAACGAAAAAGACGATGTTGGCGGGAATTCTGCGTAATTTGGATGTGTGTGGGCGGGAAATAATGTTCGAGAAAGTGCTCACTTGGGACGAACCGGAGGAGGACCTTTGACAGATGCTGGAAGTGTTCTTTTTGAGTTTCCGTTTGAGCACATACGTATTCCACGGTACGCATTCTTATGTACTTCCGTTGATATAAAACTAACCTAAATCTGCTCATGTAGATACGTCGAGGTTGTCAAGGACGTCCGTCGTAAGAAGCAACAAGAGCCCTCCCAGGATCCCAGTTTTAAGTTCAGGGCTGCACACTGATACTTGTCATTCTCGCAACTATTAGAGTGCACTCGACAAGAACCGGAACAGTTTCGCAACAACAGAGAATTTGCTGTTCGCGGAACTTCTTAATGCGCTGTGCTCTGATGTCAGAAATGAAGCTCAAAATGCGAAAGAACTGCTGCATATTGCGACGTTTTGGGGATTATTGTGCGATTTTACCCCGTTGGCGGTGGATAGTGTTCGAGTGATGATGCACCGAAAACTCCAACTTTTGAATTCGATTATTGGCCAAACCCCAATGCTGCGGCAGAACTATTGGATGCATTGGGTGGAATACATGAACATCACAGGTGGCAGCAATTTGAGACTATTCCTCTACAACGGGTCTTGTGGGTTTGATATCGTATCGCAAACAGGTCACCTGCCCAATTGTACAAGAGCAAGATGATGGAGTACTATTCACGCTTACGCCGAGAAATTATGGGTGACATTTGCCTCGATGGATTACTACTGACTGAAGAACAGGTAGTCGATTTGAGCCATCTTGTGTGGTGCGTTCGAGGTGGAAGTGTTTGAAAAGGTATACATGTAATGTATCGGAAGATCTTCCGGCTCAACGTGAAATCTGGTAGCGATTCTACCATGGATCGGTTGGTAACTTTCGTGGATGATTCAACTATATGGCTAAATCGTTTGATATATACGTCGATCTATCGAACTCATAGTCTAGGAGTCATATATGCCGTTATGAATAGCCTCACAAAGGTCGAAATAATTACAAGATCTGTCGACCTTTGGATCAGTCGCTCAATTTCTCCTACAAATACACTGGAGCGTCATGCCTCTCCGTCCACTTATCGCGTGGACACTCGCAGGGTGGAGTCTGCTCTTCCAACCTGGAGCTACCGCACCTCCCAACTTTACCATCTTCACCGGTTTCCGACCGACAGATGCGAACGTGGAGCTAATTCCATGTAAGTGTGTCGAATCTGCATTGCATCGATTTTGTTGTCGGACATAGCTGATTCAATTGTATTGCAGTTCTTCCGTCGGTTGTGTATGACAACCTCGACGGCGACAAGACAGCCACTATAGTGACTCCTAGCGCGGGAGTGCTCGTGGCCCATGTGAACTACAGAACGGTATGCCGAAGTAATCTAGAGAACCGTACAGTTACTAACCATTTGGCCACATTGAATCTGTCGTCAATAATTGCAGGATTCGCGGTATTACACCGAGAACGTATTAGAATCCAGACTAAACTACCCGAGTACGTTAGCTGTGCATTCTTATCCTCCTAACTAGTGAGTTACCAAGCTGATGTATCCTAATTGTAGTCTCTCTCAGCCCCTACGCTAAAATAACGTATGCATCAAAACCTATTTCAGCAACAACGTACAAAGCTGGACAAGGGGCTGCATTTCAAAAAGACTTTGATGCAGCCCCTGCGCCCGTGGAAAGTGACGGTTTTTGTGAGCGGGAGCTGTCTTCTCTGGGATCATTTCTGAACACTCAAAGTGATCTATGTGGTAGGACGAAGCAGGTGGATACCAACGTAGGATTTCTGCTCCAGGTGGAGTTTGTAGAACCTAGTCCAGTCAACACGAGCTGGTCGTGGTATCTGGGCTTGCCTTTTCGGCTTGGTAACGGTGCTGTGATTGTTCTCGATGGCGTTATTGTACAAGACTTGATGGGGAAAACGAGCTACTGGAAAAGTGTTTTGTCAAAAGCTACCCAGGTGGACATCAAAATTACACCTGGTTTTCACGTATTAAAGATTTACGGGCTTTCTACCAAGTTTGAAACGTCTGGAGTGTACTTCAGCCGGGAGGGATCTACACCAGCTATTGCTTCTGTTGGTACCATCATCGCCGAGGTAACAAAATGGACACCATTTGTCGCTCCTGATTCTACACTATCAGCAACACTTACTTCAGAACAGGCGAATAAAGCGAGCAGCGTGGGGAGAGGAGTTTCAGTTTTGCAATTTCAGAGTGCTCCCGTTGATGGACGTTTCGCTTTGCATCTCGGCTCGGTCTCAACAACCGATGCACAGAGTACCAAGGCTAATACCTCATCGCTAGTTTCTTTTTCATTTCTACCGACCACCACTTGGGCAAATTCCAAATCGACTCAAGTAACATTCCCGACCGCAGTCACTACCCAATGGAGTGTGATACCTGGATTAAACATTTCTCTTCCGTTTTCATCGAGTGGTGTAGTGCTATGCTCATTTACGGGGAGATTCTTTGTAGACAAGAACACGGTGAAGACTTTTCGCATGGATCTCGGGTTTGGATCAAGCACTGTTGCACCAACATCCCAATTTCGCTTAGATGAAACTTTCTTTGATTTTTCTGGAGTGCCACTCGACTTTACGTACTTTACTAAGGTTACGGCAAATGCATCGAATCTTTCTCTCAGCTATCAGTACCAAGGTACAAAAACTGGAAAAATCATTGGCGGCAGAACTACGGCTATATTCATTCCGGGGGCATCATTGAGTACCGATATGATTAGTGACACCACGGTTTCATTATTGGCCACAGTTTTCTCGAAGCAAGTCACTCTGACTTCTTCGAGCACTCTTGTTATCCGCGTGGTTGGCAGTATCTGCCGAAATTCGATCACCGAGACATTACGTGCTCGAATTTTAAAAGATGGTGATCCAGTTTTTGATGGAGATTTCTCTTCGATATCTGGATCAGCTACAAATGGAACCTGTGAACCTTTGACAATGCACTGCATTGTGGATGCTACCGCTGGTTCCCACACAATTTCTATTGATGCAAAAACTTTGACAACAGCAGGCTTCCAACTGAAAGGATTGCAGCTGCAAATTGCTACTGTCGAGAGGGGTGCACTGCTTTCTCAGGAACTATGCCAATCACGCTGCATTCGACACAATCTTTGCCGGCTAGGTGTGTATAACAATGTGACGAGCACATGCAATCTCTACATGCTTCGCAACACATCGTCTTTGACTCCAGATTCAACTCGGATAAGTGCTGTGCGGAATCAAGAGCCTGTTATTTCGGAAAATGCGTGGACAATTCTTCGTAACACGAAGTGGTCTCTCAGTCAGAATGCATCTATGCAAACACAATGCAAAGGTGACTCGTGTAACGTGTGCTCTGCCCTGTACACGTTGAAGGATCGCTGTCGGTGTATTTGCCTGTTTAGCAGCAATTGTGTTGGCTTTATGAACACAGATGGAGTATGCTACGGGATCACAACAACAGACCTTCGGCAAAATATACAATCAGGAACATACAATATCTCAGGTGGAAGTACTATTCACCTGAATATGCCTCAGACTTGTCACTCCATCAAGTCCGACGCGGCAAATGCAACAAGTGGCCGATATGCGATTGCCACTACTACGGGGATCTTCGATGCATTTTGCAACATGACAGCTGATAGTGGTGAAGGCTATACATTTATTCCGTGTGATTTGGGTACAAACGACATTGATTGCCGAAGTAGCTCGGGTCCAAAAGATGTTGATAGCTGTAAGGCGATGGGTCTCCAACAGGTAGTGCCGCGGTCGTCCGAACATCTTGTATCTATGCATCGCAAGTACGGATCTTTATTTTTCTCTACTATTCCTGGCGTGACAAATGCTTATGTGGGTGATACAGTCGATTTACCAAGTGACGAAGATAGTGTGCTAGACTGGACAGCAATTGATGGAGGAAAGTGGTGGCTTCGAGATAACGGAAGCATTTGTGATGTTATTTCCCCGGCAAACGCACCAGACGAAAGAAGGTGGCTTGGAATGCATTCTTCCTTGAATGGACAAAATGTCTTAGATGGTCTGGGTTTAAGTTTCGATCCGCGTGGTTCGGCGACGACTAAATACCTGTGCTCAACAAACGACATAAGCCCATCTACATCTTGGAATTTTGCCCTTCAAGACTCGTTTATTGGAAGTGGAGATGACAATTTATGGGTAACATCGTGGAGCAGTACAGATAAATGGTACCAGCTTTGCCAAGGAATCGTGATGCTTGGAGGAAAGCCATTTGCACGAGCCGGCTCTTATGTTAACAAAACAATCGCCTCCATCAACAAAAGTGACAAAGCTACGAACGTTCGCATCAAGTTTACCTATTATTTTGTGTTTGATCCTCTCTACTGGATCACGCTTCTTCTCAAAAGTTGTGAGCCTAAAACTATTCGTGTTTTGCTTGGTTCCCAACTGGTTCGACAAGTTCAAGTTGATACATCAGTGACGTACGCATGTTACGGACAAGGCTCGACTTCTCCTCAGCAAGCGTACTTTTACCGAGGAAGAGAGCGCTTTGTGGTGAGAGGCTTCACCGGAAACGCTACTCAACTCCGGTTTGAAATTGACTTTGGATCCTTGAACATAAGTGCCTTTGGAATTGACGAGGTATCAATGGAGCTAGAATCTTCTTTTAAAACATCACTAGGATTATCTATGGCAAGCCCAGCAGTATCATGCATGCATCTGAAAAACGAACGATTAGCAAATGGAGACCAGAATCCTGATGGTCAGTACTATATCCAGCTTGATCCCAGCGTTGACCCTGTAAACCTACCCTGTTCAGATGGCTGGATTGTTGCACAACGTCGTATTAATGGAAAAACAAGTTTCAACCGGAATTGGAATGAATATCGCGATGGATTTGGTCTAGGTTCGTTCAATGAATGGTGGCTTGGAAACAGTATGCTAGCCGCGATTACAGCTCGTGCTACTGAGGCAATGGTTGTGATTTCAAAAAACTATCAGTCTCAGGCAGCGAGTTATAGTGACTTTCGTGTTGCGAGTGAAAATGACAAGTATCTATTGGTAGTGCAAGGATACTCTACGACTTCAAGTTCTGCTACCGATGCTTTAAGCTCCCTTTCGAATACGTATTTCAGCACGCCAGATCAAGATAATGATTTGTCTGCAACCCAAAACTGCGCCAAGAAAAGTCGAAGTGGATTCTGGTACGCCGACTGTATGAGTTCCACAAGATCGGATCTAAATTCACCGTTTGACCCACTTCCAATTTGCACCTCTTACGCTGCATGGGCTCAAAGTTGGTGTCAAAAGACGGGAAGTATTGTGTGGAGCAATGTGGATGGCTACGACTCCTCCACACTTTTGCTGCGACCTGATAGATGTGCCCCGGGCTATGTTAGCTCCAATACTGGAGAATGCTCGCAGTGTCCTGCTGGCACATATTCTGAGCCACACTCCCAGGTTTGCCATGCGTGTACAGCTGGCACATATAATCCTTTGGTTGGGGCATCGGGTGCATCAACATGTCTTTTGTGTCCATCGGGTTTTAAGTGCACAACTAATTCAACAGCACCTATAAAATGTTTAGCAGGTACATTTGCTGACCCAGGGTCCAGTGAATGCCAAAATGTTCCAGAGGGATACGCTGGTCCGTACGATCAGATGTCGAGAAGCGATCTTGTACGTTGTACGAATGGTACATTCTCAAAGCCTGGCCAACAAAATTGTAGTGCGGTTCCACCTGGATTTTATTGCTCTCTAAGCGGCGTGGCCTGTGGTTACACTTTGTTAGCTGCTTGCCCATCAAGATCCGTATACTGTCCGGAGGGAAACACTGGTCCAATTATCGTGCCTTCTGGATACTACTCCGTAGGCTCAAAGGTAAACGAGCAGCAATCCGCGATATTACCATGTGCGAGGGGATACTACTGTCGAAGAGGAACAATGTATCTATGTCCTCCGACACGATTTGGCGATCAAGTAGGTCTCGTCAATCCGCTTTGTTCTGGCCGATGTGCTATGGGCTGCGTTTGCAAGGCTGGTAGCGTCAGTCGATGCCCGGATGCCCCAATTGGTGCTGACCAAATCGCATTATTTCCCTCATCAATTTCTTACGTGCTCGCACCGATGTCGAAGCAACCTGGCGAGACCAACGACTCACTTATCCAAGGTGTCTTTTCTCTCTCAGGGAGCAATGCAGCTATATCACTTGACGTTTTCGAGTTTAGAGACGTCAATTTGACATCCTTCAAGACGGGTTGGTCTTCAGGGTTTGCGCACAACATATCCATTTCGTATTTCGAGCAGGCACAGATTGATCTCAAGTATGAGCTTCAAGTTCCAGTTGCTGGTTTTGATTGGGGTGCTGTCATAATATTGGATGGAAATGTTGTGGTTCCTCGATCTAAAAATGGCACTCTCGTTTTTACATTCGTGTCATCCTGGGGTCGACATCTCGTGTCCATAATTGCAGCCGAGTCGCAATTTATTGTGAAACGATCTGTCCTTTTCAGAAAAACATCCGATACGAGCTTCGGAATATTACGATGCGATCGTCTAGATGGACAAGCTATTTTGATGTACCTCGATATTTCCCTGTGCGCCACTTTGTCAACGACTTGCAAAGGTGCTGTGATCGTCAACGGAGAAGTAGCACGGTATCTTTCCCAAACCGCAAATTCTTTGGAAATATTAGTATACTCAGGAACGGGAATGGTAAAAGTATCTAGTGGTGTTAACGCTTCATCAACATCCAGCTATTTACCGACGTTATCTGCGATGGGTGCTGGTGACATTGCAATTATCATTGGCATCAACCTGGTAACGTTTCCGACATCTTTACGAACGTGGTTAATTGGATATGGTGTATCTCCGGTTGTCATTGATTCTGCATCTTCTGGGTTTGTGTTTGTGGGGGTTAATGATAATGCTACGCCAGCGACGTTTGATATTGTCGCATCAGGATCGGTTTATAGTTTACAGTTGGCACTGCCACTCACTCAAGCGGTTTCATACTACAGTGTTACCAGCGTTCCAGCAGGTTATTATGCTCTCCCCGAGGATGCCTCAAATAATCGTCGATACGAGATCAAGAAATGTCCTCCAGGGTACAGTTGTTCTGGGGGTGTCCGCACGCTGGCTTACGTCTTTCCGGATACACTTTGTGTGAATAAAAAGCACATATTGAACATTAACGAAAATGATGCTGGCTATACCTCTGGAGCCAGCTTTAGTTTGGCTACTACTCCTACTGGTCTGACGTACCAACTCCAAGTCTCAACAACAGGTATATTCAACTTGGATAACCAAAATCACGTGGTGCTTCTAAGAGCTTTAGATTATGAAACCCAAAATACGTACGATTTGACGCTTCTCATTCAAGAATCGCAATCGGCTGTGCCGTACGCAGCATGTCAAATTCGTGTGAACGTAGTGGATGTCAACGAACCTCCGCTTGTGATCAATTATCAAGTTTCAAGAACAATCAAAGAGAACGTTCTACCGCCTGTGTCTATCAATCCTGCTTTAGGTGTGAATGATCCTGATGCGTACGATTCCTATACGCTATCAATATTTAGCGGTGGGATTGGCAGTTTTGTGGTCAACCGAGAAGGGTTTATTGTTGCATCCAAGTCGCTTGATTTTGAAACAAACCCCCAATTTGTGTTGGATGTTGTCGCCAAAGATTTAGGCGGTTTGGTAGGCCATGCTAGTGTTATCATTACGGTCCAAGATGTTCCAGAACCTCCAACTTGTGCTTCTTTCTCTTTTAACGTTCCCGAAAACACGTCAGTGGGTACGACTATCGGATCCATTAGTAATTATGCGTCGGACCAAGACGCTGGGGATATTATTACGTACGGATTACTTTCGCAAAGTGTTCTCGGAACACTAATAATCGACCCAACAACTGGTACGGTGACGTTAAAGGGAGCTCTCGATTTTGAGATCCATGATTCTATCCTCTTCAAAGTTCGTTTTACTGACAAAACAAGTCTTCAGGCCACCTGCGACTACAAAATTGCTGTAACGGATTGCAATGACCCCCCTGTCTTAACCAGCGCGGTTTTTCGTGTTCCAGAAAATTGTGTGGGAAATGATTGTTTGGTTGGAGATTTGGCTAAATACGCGTTTGATGAAGACAAAGGTGCGATTTTGACGTTTTCTTTGCTGTCTGGAAGCGATATGTTTTCTATCCAAGGCTCCCGGTTATGGGCAGCTGGCAGTCTTGATTTCGAAAAGATTCCATTCTTCAGAATTCGTGTTGCTGTTGATGATGAAAGGGGTGGTCATAACGAAACTACAATGAGTGTACAAGTTATAGACGTAAACGAAGCCCCTATTGGTTCAGTTTTCAGGAAACAGGTTGTTGAGAACACTCCAATCGGAACTGTTGTCTATACTTTTAACGCGAGCGACCCAGAAGGGGATAAAATTGTATTCGCTATCGTGAACGCAGCTTCCGGATTCGAGAATATCTTTGCCGTAGCAGGTGGAACTCTGGTGACAAAAGCGTATATTAATTATGAGACAATGACAACTCATACGCTTCAAGCAAGTATCCGCATTTGTGACCCACTGATGTTGTGTACTGAGGTTGGGCCCAACACTATTGATATTATCGATGGCCCAGACGCACCTGTTCTAGTAACAGCAGGAAGAGGTGTCACTGTTCTAGAAACCGCAAGTATTGGATCTGATCTGGGTGTTACTTTTACATTTTCGGACGAAGACGCTGGACAAGCGGCAAATCTTGTGTACTCAATATATTCTGGAGATCCGCAGAAACAATTCTCGATATCAAAAACAACTGGTATGTTGTCAGTTAAATCGTCCCTCAATGCAGCGGTGGTAAACATGTACACTTTAGTCGTACAAGCTACTGATACGGATGGATTGAATGGTTTTACTACTCCAATTACAATTACCGTGAAAATGGTGCCTTCGCCTCCTTTTTTCGTTGGAGCCACTGCATCGCAGACTAGTTACGATGTGGGTATCAGCCAACTGAGCGACGGATCATATGCAACTGTCTCATTACCAATAGCCGATAGAGACCCAGAGCAGAATGGTGGGATTTGTTCGATTACTACTGCGACTGACAAGTTTTCAATCACAACTAGAAATGATAAAACCGCTTGTGAGCTGTCTGTTCTTCACGGTGTATACATTCCTGAAGTGACAGGCAATGAGCGTATCACTACTGTATTGCGCGTAACTGATACGGTTGATACGTCGTCCTACAGTGAGGTCACCGTTAACATTTTGTCGCGTGATATTAACCATCCTCCGAAGTGCACATCCACACAGACCCAACTTTTGGAAAACACACCATTCGGTGCTGTCGTTAAAAATATCGCCGGGAGTGATCCAGACGCAACAGACACAGTATCGTATAGCATTGCTTCTGGTGACGACAGTGACGTGTTCCATATTAATTCAACTAATGGTGTGGTAACCGTGGGCACAACGTCACCTGATTACGAAACGAAACGCTGGTACAATTTGACCGTTCGAGTTCGAGATGATTCTACAGCACCTCTAACTGGTGTCTGTACATTCATAGTGGAAGTTTTGAATGAATTGGAGGCTCCGCTATGTTCTACAACGGTATTCAGCTCAATTTTTGAAAACAACGCGATAAACGCTCCGATTGGAGATTCTCTTTGGAAAAATTGCACAGACCCGGACACAGGTCTGGGTAATTCCACAGCTTTTCTCTTTGAAATTGTTGGCAATAACCAAAATTTCGCGGTCGACTTGACTACAGGCAAACTAAGAGCAACCCACTCATTTGACTACGAAGAACAACGAACATATAACTTCACACTTATCGTTCGAAATGTATTTCGACCTTCAAAGAGTACATCACTTGGCATAAGCGTAGCAGTGCTGGATCAAAATGATATACCCCAACTGATATTCCAACCTGCTTTTCCGAGCTCGGCACTCATGGGTGTAGATGTTCCAGAAACTGCTGTTATTGGTACCACCCTTGGAAATGTGGCTGCTTATGATGAAGATGTCAATGATGTATGCACGCTAGTGTTGCTTGACTCTTCATCAACATTTTCACTTGTGTCAGTCAATAGCACAGCTTATCGTTTGGTTCTCGTGAAGCCAGTAGACTATGAGACCCGTTCAACGTACCCACTCAAAGTCACAGCGACGGACAGTGCACGAGCGACGACAACTCTTGTCATTGATATTCGAATTACAGATGTGAATGAAGCACCATACTTTGAGGCTAACCAGCACTTCTTCATAGAAGAAAATACAGCGATGCGAACGATTGCAACAGTTAGATTCCAATCACGGGGCCCGTGCTCCATTCTCGATCAAACCACCAGGATCTTGTATCAAGCTGCTTTATCATACGGACATTGCTTGCAGAAGTGTGCTCAAATGGGCGCTTGTGCGGCTGGAGATTTCAACTATTCTTCCTCACAGTGCAGTTTGCACAGCTTGACGCCGAAATCTTGTGACCCATGTGAAAATTGCGAAGGCTTCGAAAGCATCCCCGCACATGCTGAGAATGTAGCGCTCCTGCTTAACAATGATGCTTTAAATGTACGGCAAAACAAGCTAGTACCTGTGCCTAGCACTGACTTTACGCTGGAATGCTGGATTACTATTAGTACGAACGAGGGGTCCATTGTATCTTGGAGAGACCAAAACATTTCTTTGACTGGGTTGCAATTGGAATACGTAGGAGGAAACCTACGAATCAATCTGCATGGTGTTGTGGTCAACACCAACATTGTGTTTACACCAACGCTGTGGTACCATATCGCTGTAACTTTTGAGAGTACTCAAGGCAATCTAAAAGTGTATTCGGATGGAAGATTGGCTCTGCAGCAGCAAATTATTTCCCGTAGTGGGACAAGATGGAGCACTTCAGCCACACTCACGCTTGGCAACTGTGGCAACGGTATTAGCTGCCCGACAAAACCCTTCACATTTTCCATCGACGAGGTTCGTTTTGTTGATGCTCACAAGTTACTAATTCCTGATATTCCTTGCTTTTGTGCCTTGCTGTTCCGCACTACAGTTGCGATTATGGAACCAAACACGCACATTGGAAGCCATTCGATCTAACTTTGCTAATTTGATCAGCCCGAAACATGCCGGTCTACTTGCCTTCTTTAGGTTGAAACCTGCTGCTTTATAGTCGTAACTGTACGAAATATCTAATCGCTAACATTACTTTACTGTTTGATTGTATAGATTCGATGGCGACTTGATCGACGCTACATTAACCAATAGATCTTTAATAACTCCAAGCGGCAATGTTCCTCAGTTTGGAAATGCCCCCATGATCAGTAAATCAGTTCAAAAAACGGCACAGAAATGGCGTCTACGAGTTCTGTCTGACAATGCGGTGTCGTTATTTGGAATTTCTGAGATTACTTGGTTTGCTGAGTACACAAGGATGAACTTGGTATCAGCAATAACGAGTTTTAAGACATCCGACGGTTCTGATTTCCATAACGCGATTGATGGTGATACGAGTACTGTCGCCTACGTTGGCACCAACTCAGTTAATAACACTGGATTATGGATTGAGCTTAATTTTAGGTTTGCAGTGGATGCATCCAAAGTGATTCTCGATACAGACAGCAAGCCTGATTACTGCGTATCGGTTGTGGCTATTCAGTACTGGGACTCAGATAAAATGGATTGGACAGTATCATCGTACCTTCGAGACGTCAACAACCCATCATCGCGCTTCGCCTCGTATGGTACGCTATTACATTTTTCCATAATGAAATAATTTATATGTTATGCTAACTATGACGTGTACAGCTACAACACAATATATACTTGCGGATGACGACGATACTGGTGTATCGGATCTAACATATACCTTGAGAAGTACTGAGTTCGCTCAAGTGTTTGAAGTCGATGCTAGGACGGGGTACATTAAAAGGAACGTGTCAACTCTAGATTACGAGTCACAGAACCACTACGAGCTACAAATAGATGTACGAGATAACAGCAACTTACTGGCGGTGACAAGTGTGATGGTTTGGATTGTGGATGTCAATGAAGCGCCGATACTAGGGAATGATTACAGTTTGCAAGTCTCAGAGCTGGCGACTGCTGGCAAAATTGTCGGCAATATTCATACGTACGATCCCGAAAATGATGATTTGGTGGTGTCTATCAGTGACGGCAATTACCGTGATGCATTTTCGATTAAAATGAACGCGCTGGTGATAGCACATGAGACGTTAGATTTTGAGACGTATACAACTTACTCATTGAAGCTTCTCATCAAGGAACTACGCGATGTGAATCCGCTTTCTGCTTATGGATACCTTACAATTAATATTTTAAACGAAAATGAGGCCCCAGTTTGCGTGAATCAGACAAAAAGTATTTCCGAAAACACACGAGTTGGAACTCCGATTGGAAGTGTTCTTATAGCTGCTGACCCTGATATTGATCAGAAAATTTCTTTTGCTATTGTTGCTGGAAATGACGACGACTATTTCGTTGTAGACTCGGCAACAGGACAACTTATGGTTGGTCAAGGTCCAACACAGCAATTTGCAGGGTGTTTTTCACAGATTCGCAGCGGTTTGACGACATCCTTCAGTACGAAAGGAAGCATCACTCCATTTAGCGATTGCTATCATAATTGCTTGTCGTTTCAATTCATGGCTCTAGGGTATGGCTCCGAGTGCTGGTGCGCTAACGTACTACTTGGGAGAACGGAATATAGACTCCCACAAGATGCTTGCAGTCTAGTCTGCAGCGATGCCCTAGGAAAAAGTTGTGGAGGAACAAGCCAGTATGCACTTTACCAGCTACGTTTTTCGTTAAACTACGAAACTGTTAATCGTTACGTTCTTAAGCTCCAGGTGCAAGATAATGGAAATCCAGTACTGGCTACGATGTTTAACGTCACAATCGACGTGACTGATGTTAATGAGCCACCTACAATTTTTACAACGGACATATATGTTGACGAAGGAACAGTGGCAAATGTGAACTTATCCGGTGTAATTACTCTTGCCGACGAAGATATTAAGGATACTTTGAGCTTATCGCTTGTCTGGTGTAGTGATCAAGCCTGCCCATTTCTATTCAATAGCACACGTATGGAGATGACGATAGTATCAGCGCTAAATTATGAGCAACAGAACGTCTATTTGCTCACGTTTCGAGTAACTGACAGTGGATCCCTTACAGCGTACGCAAATTTAACCGTTTTTGTTCGTGATGTGAACGAACCTCCTGTAATTTTCGGTGCTGAATTGCAGATACGTGAAAACATGCCGAATGGTTCTTTTGTTGGTTCGCCTGTTGCGGGATATGACCCGGATAACACTGGCAGCATCGAATTTTCTATTGCCTCTCAAAGCACGGATGGGTGTTTACAAATTGGAGGTCAATCTGGGCAGCTTTCTGTCTTACAAATGTCGTGTTTTGATTATGAAGCCTTCCTTTTTGATGACTTGACACCCCCTAGTTTTCTTGTAACTACACGTACCCAAGACGACGATCAGCTAAACATTACGGGGGCTAACTTTATCAGTCAATCAAAAAGTCATACCATTGTCGAGCTACTATACGCAAGAAATGCGCTCGGGGCAACGGCATTTTGGGTACCACTACGCAAGGCTTTGATTGTTCGAATAGATGTATCAGGGAGTATACTTTATGCTGTAAATGCAACCGAGAACCAAGTGGCTAATAGCAATACTGTCCGTGGAACAATAACGTTTGAGCTTCCACGGCTGAACACAGAACATGTGCTCGACGTCAAGTTCAGAAGCACCGATTGGTATCGAATATTTGATGTGGCAAAGTTGAAAAAGAGTTTTGAGGTTGTAGTTTCAGCCCATGATTCTTCAGTGGAAAAACTAATGTCCACCAAAACATTCGAGATCGAGATATTAAATCAAAATGAACCTCCTGTCTTGCCGTCCAACATATCACTTCAAGTTGCAGAGAACGTTCCGGTGAGCACTCACATTGATCCTGTGTTAGCTTCGCTGTTTGATGATCCTGAGAGGTCCACGACATTGCAGTATTCATTGGTTGCCCAAAGCATCCCAGGAACGTTCTATTTTGATTTTTCTACTGGTTATATTCATGTGGGAAGCCGAGGAGTAAACTTTGAAGAAAAGTCAAGTCATTCTCTTAACATCACAGTTTTGGATGGAGATATTACCGCAAGTTACGTAATTACAATATCAGTGGTAGATGTCAATGATCCACCGAATGCTACTTGTGCTCATGTTCACATCAGCGAGAGTGCACCGGTCAATTCATTGATATCAGGAACTGTTGTTGTTACAGATGAAGATGTAAACGATAAAGTGTTTACCTACCGTGTCCAAAATGAAACACAATGGTTTTCGGTCGACAGTGGTGGTCAATTAATCCTGAAACAGTTATTAGACTATGAATCCCAGCAGTTCTACCATGTTTCAATGGAAGTTACTGATCACGGAGGGTTAAGTGGAGGTTGCGTGATATTGGTAGAAGTAACTGATATAGACGAACCTCCCTTTGGACACACATATTACAATGGTTCAGTTTATCGAAACGCACCGTTGGGACGCCAAATACTAAAACTGGGAATGAAGGATCCTGAAGGCAAAGCTCTTACGTTTTCAATTACCACATCATCAACGGATGGATTTGCGATTTCAGATAGCCAAATTCTGTACGTGAACAAATCCAATACCATGTCAACTATTAATCAAGCTCTGCTATCGATTGAGGTGAGCGATGGGTACAATCGAGTGCAAATTCTCTGTTTGCTCAATATTTTGGCTGCTGCGCCTCCTATTCAATGTATGGAAAAAGGGCTCAGCTTGTCAGTATCTGAAAACTCTGTGGGAGCTACAGTTGGACGAGTTCAATTCTTGCCGTTGCTGTATTCACCGAGTGGATATACTCTCCAAAATTCGCTGGTACCATTTACACTAAACACCACGACTGGGGAGCTTGTAGTAAACGATCTTATATCCCTTGACTATGAGCAACAGTCAATCTACTATTTAACCTTCGCGATTTATTATTCCTTGACGGATTACATTATCTGTCCGGCAATGATCCGTGTACTCGACGTTAATGAACCACCCACTTGCACTATCCAGATAGCCGACATCAGGGAAAATCTTATTGGATACGATAAATGGGTGCTTCAGAGTAGTGCTGTGGACCCTGAGCATGGTTTCTTAACATTTGCTATGAACTCGAATGGAACATTCTATTCGAACTCGAGCGGTTCTGTTTTCGCAAGAGATTTATCACTTATCAATTATGAAGCGCAACCTTACTATGAGTTAACTGTATCGGTTAGTGATGGTGTCAATACTGTACAATGCCCAATTGTCATCAATATTGTTGACACAAATGATTGTCCGCAAATGCTAAAACAAGTACGATATGTCGATGAAAACAGTGCAATAGGTGCATTTGTTGGTGATGCCATATTTGCTCGAGATGAAGACTATAGCCTTCATGCAGGCGGAAGGTTAACCTTCTCTATCGATTCAGATATTTTCTCAATTGGTAAAACGTCGGGCATTTTAACAGTCACGAACTCATCCCAACTGGACTACGAAGTTCTTCAACATGTTGAAATTGTTGTTTATATTTCTGACGACGCGACAGAGCCCTGTACATCAAATTCTACGGTTTCAGTCTTTATTGTAAACGTGAATGAGCCGCCGTCGATAGTCGTTGGCCAAGTTGGTTCAGTATTGGAATTTACAAAAGATCTTGCTCAAGAGACATCTGCTGCAGTACTAAATGTGAGTGCCCATGATCCAGACAAGGGTGATCATCTGAGTTTTACTTTACTAAGTAGCAACACCAGTTATCTGTTCCGGATTGATTCCCAAAGTGGAAGTATCTTTGTTTCCGATGCAAGGGCGTTTGACTTTGAGTCTCGCAATTTGTATTATCTTGATGTGATCGTAACCGATTTGGGTGGACTGTCAAATACTCAGCAAGTGGAAATCCGCGTAGTGAATATAAACGAAGCTCCTGTTTTCAAACTATTTACTGGATATATAAACGAAAATAGCCCCGTAAACACTGCGATCTTGAACTCTTCGGACATAATTGCCACTGACCCAGAAGAAGATGACGTTGTCTATCGTATCAATGGCACACGGACCGACTTACCGTTTGACATTAAGAACAACAAACTAATTGTGTCCAGTTCACAGTTGGATTTTGAAGTAAGGACAGAGTATACGTTCTCGATTCAGGCATGTGACTCGAAAGAACTCTGTTCTAACACACACTTCATGGTTATTGTGACCGACGTGAACGAGCCACCTGTTATTTTTCCATCTCGAATAAGTATTGATGAAAACGCTATGGAAGGCGCCTTGATTGGCTCTCCTATCTTAGCATCCGATCCTGATATTGGTCAACGCTTACTCTATACAATTATGGACGGCGATACATATGATCTCTTTGGAATTCAGACTTGCAATGGCCAACTTTATGTGAAACGTTCAAATTCGCTCGACTATGAACAATTTCCCTCATACCAGATCGTAGTTGCTGTAAGCGATAGTGGATTACCATCATTGACTTCGTCAGCTACGATTACAATTGAAATTCGGGATGTGAATGAAGCACCGATTTTTACAGCTGACTATTCAATAAGAGCCCAAACTAAAACCACTGATACCGAATCAATGGGTAGCTTAATCGGAATGGAACTGGTGACTGCAATTCAGTCCGCAAGTCAACTAACTGGGTTTTGCAGGGGTTTAATTGATATTGCTGTTGGATTTTCTAGTGTTGCTTTGTGTGATGGTGGATCTCATGGACCGTATGCTGCTATCCTCGAGTCCACGTTTATCCTTCGCGATGATAGCACTGCGGCATTTCGCGTCCTTGCTGGTATGACGATAAACGCTGTGTTTTTAATTGACCAAGCACTTTATTCACCGCAATCGGTATTCCGTCCTGGAGTTGATCTGCAGTATAGCGATGAAGTATTTGTCGGTAAATTACACCGTGGAAAACATTGTGTTATAATGCTTTTGTATTCACCGTCTGACAGCCCGATCTCATTGGAAGTCCTGATCAACACTGACGGCTGGAAGCCTATATCTGTCCAAACATTTAACGGACTGGTGAGTCAAAATATTGAACTGTCGATTGCCGAAAACAGCCCACCAGGCACGCCCGTTGGGAATCCCATTCAGGCAATTGACCAGGATAAAGGTTCAAAGCTTTACTACAGTATCGTTGAACAAGATTCCCCAGCATTATTTCGTATTGAAAAAGACAGTGGCCAACTGATTCTTAATCAGAACAAATCCCTTGATTTCGAAACTAGGTCATCATATAACCTTTTGGTTGAAGTAAGTGATACGGAATTGTCAACTGATGTTTGGGTATTTGTTAAGGTACTTGATGTAAACGAGCCGCCAGTCCTATCAAGCCCTCAAACCCTCGCAGTAAAAGAGAACTCAAAAGCATATACACCTGTTGGCAGAGCACTTACACCGTTGGATCCAGAAGGAGCTGCTAAGAAGTACTCATTTGAACTAATTCCGATTGACAGCGCAATTCCATTCGAACTCTCCACAACTACAGGACAGTTTTTCGTAGCTGCGAATGCTGATGTCGACTATGAAACACAGACTCATTATGTTTTGCAAGTTAAAATCACTGATGACGATGGTCTCATACTAACTATCGATGTAATCATCAATGTCATCGACATTAACGAAGCACCTGTGACGTTTATCAACGTAGTTCCAGTGCACGAGAATGCACCTCAAGGAACGTCCGTTGCCCAATTACAAGGGTCAGATCCTGAAAATCAGACAATCGTATTCTCATATGTGTCCAACTTCGCTGGTGACGCAAACAGCACCGCTTTTCGAGTTGTGTATATATCCCCATCTCGTGCACAGATCGAGGTACGAGGAGCGGAAATTGATTTTGAACAGCAAAGAAGTTTTGACATGACAGTGATGGTGGAAGATATAAGTGAAAACAGCCTGTCAACTACGCAAACCTTCACAGTTTTTGTGATTGATGTTAACGAGCCTCCACAACTTACAGTACCAACTCCCATATATTTGAGCGTTCCTGAAAATACTGCAAACAGTTCATTTGTGGGTAGTTCTCTCGTCGGGTACATTTCAGATCAAGATGCTGGTGACACCATAAGCATTGAACTGCTGTATTCAGTACCTTACAATGCTGTTTTTAATGTGACCGCGTCTGGCCAGGTATCAGTTCGAAATTCTGCTCTTTTGAATTACGAAGTTGTATCACTCATTGAACTGTGGTGCCAAGCTTATGATACTGGTGGAAACTTGATTAATTTTTCAGTTAATGTCGATGTTACAAACGTGAATGAAGCTCCGTATTTTGCGGAGTCTACCGTACAAATCAATATCCCTGAGTCTCTGGCTAGCGGAACTGAAGTGCATCGTGTAAGCGGTTTGGATCCAGATGGGCATGGGGATCAGTTACGATACAATATTGTCAATGGTAATTCCAGTGGAGCTATAGCCTTGAACGATTTCGGAGTACTAAAATCCTTGCGAAAATTTACCGCAATGGAGCAGTTTTATATTTTGGTCGAGGCAGTTGATAACTTTGGTGCAGGACTTCCGTCAATAACGAATCAGCGTTTAATGATATCGGTCAGCAGCGTTAACGCACCTCCAGTTGTGAACAATTTTGTGTTTCTCGTGAATGAGGATGTAGAAATTGGCACTAAAATTGGCCAAGTCTGGGGTAACGATTCTTACGACGGAAGTGTTTTGTCATTTTTTACAGTTCCCGACACTGATCGAATTCGATTTCATGCCATCAATAGAAATACGTCAGATGTGTACGTCTGGACGCCTGCATTGGACTTCGAAACAGAACCTGTTATTACGTTTGTGCTGTGTGCAATGGACGATGGAGCAAGGAATGATTATATTTCAGTAATGAAGGGGTGCGGAAAGCTTACCATATCTGTTGTTGATGTTAACGAGGCTCCTAAATTTGATGTAATTGCTGGGAACGTACGACAAATTACCGAAGCAGCCCAACTTGAGGACGGTGTTGCTGGAGGTATGCACTACACAACCAGTGCAGGGTTATTTTTCGGTAATAATTCCCACGATCTTCTAAGCGATGAAAAATTTAGTTTTGGATTTGGAGAACTAGACTTTAGTACAGCTATGAGCATACGTACAAATACTGCTGGTGGAAATATTTTGCATCTAAGGGAATTTACTACCAATAATTACTTCGAAGTATCCATTGGGAGCGATGGGACATTAAATGTATCAACTAATAATTCGTCCACCCAAGGAACTCGAGTTTTAACGGATAATGTGTGGCATTATGTTGCTATTGTTTATACAATTAGCGAACTTATGCTTAGACTATATATCGACGGTAATCTCGAAACTTCCTCAACGTTCATCCTAGGGTCGCCAACTATCGCAGATGAAGCAGTTCTGTCGTCTTCTCCCAATCCGTTCAAAGGATGGATTTCCAGATTTCACTACTTTGCTGGTGCGGTATCTTCTGATCAAGTGAATGAACTGGCGTCATATTCAGGTGCGAAATGATCTCTGCAGAAAGATATATAGATTGCTTTACTAACGTCGTTTTCGTTACATCAAGTTCCAAGTTTCTTTGTTGTATCAACGTCACGTGTTGGCCCCCTATCTCGAGATGAAGGCGTCACTTACTGCGCTAGCCAGAACTTACGCCTCTGTGACAGGATGGATTTTGAATCACTCTGTGGCTTCCCACAGCACAGTCCTAAAACATTACCTTCCGACAGCCAAAAACCTATGTTGGTACTTGCTTGTGCCAACAAAGCTACACAAGCGGAACAAAACGCAGGCAATGCCCAAGTCGCGTGTTGCTCGAAATGTAAGTTAGTATTTGATGCGGATAGTCGATGTGCTAACACTGAATTCTGTGTTTTGTTCGTTTAAAAATATATAATAGTTGCTGATAGCAAACTTATTGGCGAACTAACACGTCCAATACTCAAGACGGGTGCGTTAACAGCTAGCAGCTTTCTATACAACAACGAGAATCACGGTTACGGCTACAATGGACTTAATGTCATCCGTAGTGACCATGTTAACGGATCATGGTGCCCAGTTTCTGCGTCGTCAACTGAATGGGTTCAAGTAAGTTTCCCGAAGGCGACGACAGTATCCCGAATTGAGATATATCCTGGTATCGATATGAATGGTACTTTAGGTTATCTGGAAACGTTTCAGATAGCCTGGCGTCGGTCAAGATATGAAGAGTACTTGGTTATAACAGATAGCTTCGATGCAACGATAAGATTTGATGGTCTGAACATTGCAGAAGGAACTCCTACGAAGGCTACAATTGTTATTCCTACTGTTGTTGCCACGGATTTACGAATTATCCCGACGGGTTGGACCGGGAGTAGGTGTTTGCGGCTTGAGATGTATGGACCTGACACAGGTATATTACCTTTTATAGCTTATCAAATGGGGTATACTACATACTCACTCGACGATTCTTGTTTGAACAGATTTCCAAGTAGCTGACCCATTACGTGCAGTCGATCAAGACATTAATGATACTATTCATTTTCGTCTTCTTGAATCTGATCGACCAGCAGGTATCCAAATTGATCCGCTGTCAGGGTATCTATCGGTCCGCAGGCGATGGATTGATTTTGAAACGTTACAGTCATTGTCGATCAAAGCACAAGTGTTCGATAGTCTGGGCCTCAGCGACATTATTTTAACAAGGCTCGATGTGGTAGATGCAAATGACGCTCCTAAAGCATTGCCAACAACTTACAAGTTGGCTGAAAATCCTAACCTAGGTTCATTGATTGGTAAATTTGTGACGGAGTCACCAGAGACCACTGAAAAGCTTAGTGCGCAAATTATCAGCTCTACATGCCCGTTTTCGATTGGCAGGGTATCTGACCAACTTGTTGTTGAGAACACAACCAAATTTGATTTCGAAACAAACGCAGTCATTACCTGTGTTATACTAGTGACGGATGACGCGCCACTCCCACGATCGATATACACCACTGTTACAGTTCAGCTCATCGATGTGAACGAAATACCCATAATCGCTTCGGGGCAACGTGGCTACATAAGTGAAAATGGTGCAAAAGGTGACTTGGTGATGAAACTTCAAGCGGCTGATCCTGACACAAATCCAATGTGGTCTTCTATACGATTTGACTTGATAAACTCCAGCATTTTTGCAGTCAGACCCACAACAGGAGATATATCTGTACTAGTACCGGGAATGCTCGACTTTGAAACTAATTCTGAAGTCACTGTCCAGGTCCGAGTAACGGATGGCGGGTTTCTTACAGCTGAAACTGTGGTCTTCATATCTGTACTGAATGAAGAGGAGGCTCCACACGCACCCGAATTTTACAACTTAATCGTGCCCGAGAATGGAGTCGTTCCGCGATCTTTACTTCTTGTTAATGCTACTGACCCGGACAGGATATCCCAAAACAAATTGATTTTTACACTGATGGAGAATGCGCACGAATTTTCAATTGATAACATAACCGGAGAACTTATCCTTCTCAAACCACTGGATTATGAAGCTCTTCCCTCGATGAATTTAACTGTAAATATTGCAAAACGTGGAACTTCACTCAACGTTAACACGACGATATATATTGTGGTTGGAGACCTAAATGAGGCACCCAAACTCTACAACGGGACTAAAGTTGAAACTACATCCCAAGAAAATATGATTAAGGGTTCTCCTGTTGGTGTTATACTCTCTTCTTATGTGTGGGACCCTGAGAACAATACGCTGAGCTATTCGTTAGATGCCTCTGAATTTTCACTGTATTTTTCTTTGGAAGGCTGTGCCGGACAATTACGATCAGTCCAACCTCTGGATTTCGAATCAATGCCCAACAAAATTAACCTGACAGTGTCTGTTTACGATTCCAGCAAAGCTCGACTAAGTTTTCCCTTCTCAATATTCATTCTTGATGTAAATGAGCCGCCAATATTTGATCAAATTCAGTACAGCCTAGGGGTTGATGAAAACGCAACGAGTAATACGATGATAGGCATGGTAGCAGGTTCTGATCCGGATGTGGGTAATCGGTTGGTGTACTCCCTCAAATCTACTGCTTACGCGGGAGTTTTTAAGATTGATTCAGCGACAAGCGAAATATTTGTGTCTTCGACGGCTGTGCTAGACTATGAAACGCGAACGTCTTATACATTTCAAGTGTGTGCTACTGACGGGCAGCTGGAATCATGCACATCAGTGCTCATTAATGTGCTCGACATTAACGAACCGCCTTCGTGCCAGCCTCAATCACGATTTGCAAGCGAAAATAGTGGAGCTGGGACAGTTGTACGACCCTCAATTGAAAGTATCGATCCTGATACGAAAGACTTGGGCTTATATCCTATCTTTTCTCTCGTTGATACCGAACGAATTGGTGGGTTCCATTTTATAAACTCATCCATTATTCTAGGAGGCTTGTCTTTGGATTTCGAGACCCGAGATGTTTATCATTTCCAATATTCTGCGTGCGATGCTGAACATGCTTGCACTACCTGTAACCTTACCATCCACATCACTGACGTTAATGAACCTCCGGTTGTTTTGAGCCAAACTATAGAAGTGAAAGAAGGAACCAATACATCGTTCTACACGGTCCAAGCTTACGACCCTGACTTTAATCAGACTGGCAATCTTTTGTATGAAATAGTTGATCAATCTCTTTCAGGATTATTTTCGTTGGAGCCTGGAAGTGGAATAATCAGGGCTGTCGATTCAACACGCCTGGATTTTGAAACGGTGGAACTACACCGAGCGTGGATTAACGTGCGTGTTACAGATACAGGAATTCCTCCACTTAGTTCGACAGGTCATCTAGTGATTGAGATTCAGGATGTTAACGAGGCCCCTACAAGTGCAAGCACGATAGATATATCAATTCCGGAAAATGCAACGGTCGGAACCATAGCACTTACATGGAGTGCACAAGATGAAGACTTGGGTCAGAAATTAACATATCGCGTGATCAGTGATATACACACCGGTGTTATAAGTTTTCGTGACAATGGCAGCCCTGACATTACTTTAGAAGCTTTACTAGACTACGAAATAGCGTCACGGTACGAAATGACACTGCAAGCATGTGATCCGTACGCGTTGTGCACGACAACACTTCTCCAAATAACTGTTGACGACTGTAACGAGCCTCCATCTTTTATTCCAGAGACTGATATCTATCCTAATTTATCGGTGGCAAGTCATGCTTCTTCAGGAACAGTGCTTGGCGTATTACAGGCTGCCGATCCGGATTATGGGGATGTAGTGGCATATTCTATCCTATCCTCGTCGAGTAAACTGACGGCAGGTTCTAAAGATGGTGTTGGTGTATTCTCAGTTAATCAGCAAACTGGTGAGGTGAAAGTAGATTCCTCGCAAAGCATTCAAATGCTTCAAGCAGGCTACAGCTTTACGCTTACAGCAAAAGTGAGCGATTTGAAGCAACTTTCGGCAATTACGACAATTACTGTTAATGTGGTAGCAGACAACGCGCCGCCGTTGTGTCAACCAGGCTTTTCGTTCTACATGGATGAAAATGCTGCAATTGGTACACTTGTTGGGTTGCCGCTATCTTCGTACGTGACAGATGCTGACATTGGAACAACTTTCGTCTTCTCGTTGCAACATCCATTCCTTGCAATTAATCCGAGTACTGGTCAATTATCTGTGACTTGTGCGACCAACCTCGATTTTGAGTCTGTCACGCTAAATTCCACAACAGCAAGTGTAGTAGTGACCGATGACGGCGCATTGCACAACGGGCTTAATACGCTAAGCACTAGTTGCATTATATTCATAGCAGCTAGAGATGTTAACGAGGTGCCCCAGACTACGAATCTGTCCCTCACCATTCCAGAAGGTACGGTTATCCTCCATTTCCTTCATATATGCATTTCTAACATAATGTCATACATAGGTACTAATTCTAATCCATCTCGCACTCTACCAAACGAGATGTTCACGTTTCCCATTCTTTCTCCCCAAGCCGACTATACTGTGCGAAAGATGGTTACTGGAGGGTATTCGATAAACAGTTCGAGTAAGACGCTCCCATTGGGCTACGACACCTACATGCACAGCTCGATCGGAGTAATTCTTCGGTTTGAAGATGTTCAACTTCCGAGTGTGATAGACCATCTTTCGTTGGCCCAATTGCGTCTCACTATTCCGTCAGGGAAAGTCGGTCCATTTTCGCTGCAAATACGTGTTCTTAATGAAACCAGCATTTCATGGAATAGCAATCAAATTTTGGAAAGCTTTGGTATGCCGGCATTTATTCAATGGACCATTGACAAGGAAATTACAGCTTCGACTATTTGGTCACCATCCATTGCCACGATTCTCGATCCGGTAATGTCGGATATTTTGAACACTAACACTGTGGCGTTGCTAATCACGGGAGGAGGAGTAGGTGAGATAAATGCGTTTGAGCGTGGCACTGCTGCCGTTCTTGAAGTCACTGTAACTCAAGGTAAGAATTTATTTAGTAAACTATGTGGTATATATACTTACTAATTTTCTGCACACAAAAACAACATAAAGTTTCGCGGGGATTCCTTAGTGATGGCACAGTTCCATCTTCTGACCCTGACGCTTTGGACAGTGTACGGTTTGCTATCATTAAAGGAAACCCCCACCACCCTGTATTTTTTGTGGACAAAACTACTGGTGATATAAGTGCAAATATCGATCTACTGGACTATGAGGCACAAAACAGCTATGAACTATTGATTTCTGTTACAGACAGACTCGGGTTGTCGACATTATCAATGGTTAATGTTGCTATCACGGATGTGAACGAGCCTCCCGTAGTATACGGTAGAGTATGCTACGTGGTAGAAAATACGCTGGTTGGATCAGCACTTTGTGCAATCGGTGCTTCGGACCCAGATAATTCTGACTTACCGACGGGAACTTTTGTATATTACTTAGCTAATTCTCTTGATGCTAACTACACAGCCTTTCAGATTGATCCGATTTCTGGGATATTGCTCGTGGCAAACTCAACTATTCTCAATTATGAAGTTTACCAGCAGTTTGTAGTAACTGTCTGCGCAAGGGATAGAGGAAATCCACCTCTGAACGGATGTGACACTGTGACGATCCATATTACTGACACAAACGATGCACCAACAACAATTTCACCACAAACATATGAGATGGACGAATATTCGTACGATTTGGATGATCAACAACTGAGCCAATTAGTTGGTATGACGGTGTGCAACCTCACAGTTCTGGATGAAGACTCTACTGGAGTAATGAATGGGTTATGGAAGAATCACATCTGGAAAATTGTACAAGCTGATCCAGGTTGCCCGTTTAACGTTAGTTTTGATGGTCAGATTGTTGTGAATGACCCAAGACACATCAACTATGAAGAACACAAGATATGGTCTTTGTTGGTCCAAGCAACAGATTTGGGTGGTCTGTCCAGCATTCCACAGCTAGTCAAGATTATAATTCGGGACATTAACGAAAACCCGCAGATATTCCCAACTACGTTTTACATCGACGAAAATTCAGTTACCGGCACAAACGCGATAGGAAATTTGACTATTTTTGATCCGGATATCGATATAAAAGGACAACACGAACGTGTTGTTGTGGGCGTGGTCGGCGAGGTTGATATGTTTGACGTTGTGAATAACAAAATCCAAGTTATGCGTGATGGATTAGATTTCGAAACAAAAGCCTTATACGTTATTTCAGTTGTGGCAACTGACGAATCTGATGCGAAAAGCATAATTCAAAACATTAATATTGTGATCAATGATATCAACGAAGCACCGATTATCGAACCCATACAACTGTCGATAAAAGAAAATCAGCTTCCTACGACAAAACTTCTACCGGGTGTTAGAGCTGCAGACCCTGAAGGAAGTACTATTTCCTTTAGTATGATTTCAGAAACTCCAAAAGGTGCGGCTTCAGGTGCTCCGATAGCATTTGGAATTGATTTTACAACTGGAATTTTGTTTCAGCAAGTGGACAAGCTAGACTTTGAAGTCACAAATGAATATGTTCTGGTTGTAAAGGCTCAAGACAGGACAGGGCTGTTCTCTACAGCAACTATTACTGTAACTGTTATTGATGTCAATGAACCTCCCAGCATTCGGGGTCAGACTGTCACCGTTCGTGAAAATACAAACACTGGGACTCTTGTTGGACAACCCTACTCAAACATCGTATCAGATCCAGATATAAAAAACGGGTACGAGGTGCTTACTTATACGCTGCTGTTTGGTAATCATTCTGTATTTATAATCGATTCGCAATCGGGTCAAGTGACAACAGCGGCACCCCTAGACTTTGAAACAAAGTCTGTCTACAATTTGAGTGTTCGTGTTACAGACTACGATGGTTTGTATGATGACGCCGACTTCACTGTCATGCTTATTGACATCAATGAACCACCGACTATAAGTCCGTTCAATATTACTGTACCGGAGAATTTAATACCAGGGTCTGCTGTTGGAAATCCAGTTCTAGCCACTGATCCAGATGCAGGATCCATACTACAATACGATCTCGGTGAAACAAGTGTAATCGTGAGAGCTTACATCAGAATTGATACTTTTAGCGGGCAGCTGTCACTGAAATCGGATAGCACATTTGACTACGAGTCGTCAATAGGGACTACGCTGCCTGTTATGGTACGGGTTTCAGATGGTGACTTCACCGTTTCTACGAATGGAACAATTTTCATTGCCGACGTCAATGAATATTTGACTACGAGTCGTCAATAGGGGCTACGCTGCCTGTTATGGTACGGGTTTCAGATGGTGAGTTCACCGTTTCTACGAATGGAACAATTTTCATTGCCGACGTCAATGAACCGCCAAGTTTAAGTACCTCTGTGCCAACTTTCTTAAACGAGAATTCCCCAGATGAGACGGTTGTGACGCGGATATTAGTCCAAGATCCCGATGTGAATGAGCGGCATCAGTTCTGGATCTGTGAACAAAGCAACCCAAATACTTTTCGTATTCAACAGACTGGTCTAAACAACGCTGAGGTTGTGGTTCAAAATTCAACAGTGCTGAACTTTGAAAGAACACCTTCACTTTGGATTGACGCATGCGTTCAAGATAAAGGCAACTTGACAGCAAGAATGCGTTATATCATTAATCTTGTGAATGTGATTGAACCACCATATTTCGTCCAGGAGTTCATCCAATTCTCTGTCGAAGAATCCATTCCTGTTGGGAGCAATATTGGGTCACCGCTGAATCGCTACGTTGTTGACGAAGATAATTTAAATGTTGCCGTAGGGTGTTCTGCTGAAATGAATGTTGTGAACAGTACGTGCGACCGGCGTGTATCTTTTTCCATAGACTCTTGTGGACAAATTATTATCGCTGCTGGAGGCTTGGATTATGAAACGATTCCGACTTGTGTAATTTATATTGTTCTCCCTGTCACAAAAATATACAATTCGAATTCGTCATCCTTTCCACGGACGGATACTGCTGCCGTGATTTTAACAGTGACCGACATTAACGAACCCCCTTCCTTCTCTCAAAAATTGTACAATTTTGGAGTTGCTGAGGCCACTGGCAAAGGTACTTTCGTAGGAATTTTGCCAGCAACTGATGTGGACGCAAGTACTGTTCTATCGTTTCAATTACTGAAAGCTGACGTTGGATCCGAAGGAATGTTCGTGATATCACCATCAGGTATAATCACACTGCAAGGTTCACTGGATTTTGAAACCAAGCAGTTGTACAATCTATCAGTCCGCGTACAGGATGGAGTAGGAGCTTATGATGATGCAATTGCTGTAATCAGCGTTACAGACAGTAATGAACCCCCAAACTTTCAAGCCAATCACTACAGCTTTGAAGTCAACGAAAATTCACCAGTACAGACGATAGTTGGAGACGTTATCGCAATTGACAGTGACACGTATCAAAACAAGACGATAACTTACGGTATTGTCTATGGAAACGATTTAGGAGCCTTTTCTATGCTGTCGCTTGCTGGGAATGGCAAAATAGTGGTAAACTCCCGAGAAGCGCTCGATTTTGAACGTCTAGCGGCGTATAACCTACTGATAACAGCAACGGACAGTGGCTCCAGTGGATTGTGTACATCTACTACAGTGTCAGTAACTATTGTGGATGTTAATGAAGCTCCACATGTGCATGAACAAACCCTCTATATCCCCGAAGATGCTGTCGTTTCATCTACTGTATGGACGTTACCAGAACTGAATGAAACATTCACAGGAAAGCGTATTGCTTCGGATCCGGACGCGAATGATAAACTGTTATTTGAAATAACTGACAAAACCAACACATTTGGCATTGATTCTGTATCCGGCGCTGTTTTCACAAAAACACTGCTGAATTTCGAGAGAAGATCGCAATACTCGATCTATTACACAGCAGTGGATAACAACAATTTATCAGCAACAGCAATGATAGAGATCATTATTTTGGATCGAAATGACCCTCCAATTATTACTACATCATTTTTTTCAATTGCCGAGAATCCAATCAGAGACTTTGCCATCGGCGTTGTTACTATAACAGACGAAGATTTCGGCCAACAACATTATTTTTCTGTGACTGAAACTACGCTTGTACTAAGGAATAACTCAACGAAGATGCTGTTAAACAATGATGTGGTTTCAATCGGATTAATTTCCGGTTCAGTTCAAGTTGTGAACGAAGTTCTATTCGATTACGAGATGATTAGCCAAGTCGTCATTGTCGTAAAAGTGAATGATGATGGCAAACCTATTAAAGACGCTACAGAATCACTGACAATACTTGTGACGGATGTGAACGAGCAATGTGCTTTCGCTGAGCCGATAATCACATTTCAATTTCCAGAGAACGAAGTTGGTGTTGCTGGGATAGCTGTTGCGGTTGACCCTGACGCAAATACGTCTGCATCTTGGGGCGCTCTGAATTATTATATGACTAACGACAAAATATCGTTCGGCACTGTCTCAGTTTCAACTTCTGGCGAAGTCTTAATAAAATCTCCCTTCGATTTTGAGACACAACGCAAGACCTCATTCAAGATAACGGCTGTTGATAACGGTGGCTTGTCATGCTTTGCTACGGTTCAGTTACTCGTAGTGAATCGCAATGAGCCTCCTGTTGTTCAATCCAGTCATTTTTGGGTCCTAGAATCAGTTGATAACAATCTAGACTGGGTGCGAGTAGATGATGGAGAACATGCTCGACTTTCGTTTTGGGACCCTGAAAATGACTCTGTAACGCTATCACAAGAGTCATCAGACTACTTTTTCATCTCAGAAGAAGGATTGATTTCACAGCTCAAGCCTGTTGATTATGAAACAAAACCGTATTATGATCTTGTCGTCACTGCTGAAGATGTCTATGGATTACAGTCGAGTTCTATTGTACGAGTTGAAATTGTAGATGTAAATGAGCCTCCGGTATTTACCCAACAACCGACAATGGCTATAGCTGAAGATGCTTCAAAAGGAGCTGTTGTGGGGCAAATTGGAGCTGCTTATGATCCTGACGAATATGATGTGGTATCCTACAAACTTGTAGCAGCGACGAATAGCAAGGGTACATCAGTTGATATTTTCATGATTCACTCATGTGATGGAGAAGTTCGTTTGGGGAAATCCAATGCTCTTGACTACGAGACAAATGATCGCTTCGTGCTGTTCGTAAGTGCAACAGATCGCGCAGGTTTGGAAGCGATTTCTGACCCTATCAATATCGAAATTTCTGATGTCAACGAGGCACCTCAATGCAAAAGTGAACCCCTATCCATCTTCGAAAATGCTACATGTGATGAGTTATTTGGTCCGATTGGGTGGAATGATCCCGATTCGATTTTTAAAAATACGATAACAGTATTTGAGGTTATCAACGACCCAAGCGAAACTACTTATGGAATTTTTGAGATTCGACAGAGTAACAACCTTTACTGGATTGCATTGCAGCGTTCTGAAAGCCTAAATTATGAGACGTTAAACCGTTTTACTGTTCAGATTCGCATTGGAGACAGCTTTGTTTCCAGGAATGATCCGTCAGAGCCAGCTCTTGTTTCTTCGTTGGAGTCAACATGCTTTGTTACAATTACAGTACTAGATGTCAACGAACCACCCGTTGTTGCAGGTGTGATCAAACGGGAAATCGAGGAAAACTCACCCATCTACGCCCAACTGGAACTGCCGATTGACGCAAGCGATCCGGATGCATATGATGTTCTGACCTTCTCGATCATAGCGGAAACAACTAACCCAGTACCTTTCACAATTGAGTTCAACACAGGGCAAATTCGTGTGTCTGGTGATTTGGACTATGAAACCCAAGCCACATACGCGTTTAACGTCACAGTTCAAGATACAGCCCCCAACATCGTGACAACATTGGTTGAAATATCACTAGTCGACGTCAACGAGCGACCTCAGCTCCCTCGAAACTGTTTTGTCCGCGAAGATGGCACAGTTGAAAGTCGATATGAAGATAACGAACACTTTTGTGTTGAAGCTAGGGAAGATATGGCGGTTGGGTCCTTGTTACACGAGTTCGAAGCTGTGGATCCAGACAATAACCAACGTCTGATGTATAATGTGGGTGAGACGACCAATCCCTTTGCTCAAGTTGTGCAAAATGACGACCGTACGTGTGAACTCGTATACACTCGACCCATTTTTGACTATGAAAGTGCGCATATACAACGAATACAACTAACCGTAACAGATACGGGTAAGGGTTTTTTGTCGGATACAGTGATGGTATTTATCGTCGTTTTAGATGTCAATGAGCCCCCTATTCCAATTACAGCTTCAACATTTAATATTGCGATTGCAGAGAATTCTGCGAAGGAGATTGTACTGGGGCAGCTTCAAGGGACTGATCCTGAAGGAGATCAATTCAACTTTTCTCTCCAGGACACCACGCCAATTTCAAATGCACTTGCAATAGATGCACAAGGTTACGTATTTACAACTGCGGTTTCTCTCGACTACGAATTATTGACAAAAGTGAATATCGCGCGGACTGAGCCGATGCTTACAGTACGAGCTGCAATCACAAGTTTGGATGGTAAATCAACACCATTCAATTTCACCATGTTGGTGTTAGATTCCCCAGAACCACCCACATTTGGCTCCCATCAGTATAATTTTGCTGTTCATGAATTAGCAAATGCGGGGACTATGGCTGGTGTGCTCCAAGCTACGGATCCTGACTTGAACGATACCCAGAATTTCTTGTGGAATCTGACAGACCCAGATACTAGTGTGGCAAGTAGTGTGTTTTCTATTGATGCTAAATCTGGAATAATATCGCTGATTCGAAAAGGTTATCTGGACGCAGAGGCAACTCCCATTTTCAACCTTCAAGCGGTAGTAGCCGATTCAACAGGTTTGACGGATACTGTGAAAGTGAAAATATCGATTGTGGACGATAACGAAACGCCCATTTGCCCATTAGTTCAATGCTGGGTTTTAGAAAATTCTCCAGGTGTTTTTAAAGGGCTACCTGGTAACCAAGGCATATGTCAAGTAGAAGTGCAAGACTTGGATATTGGTCAGAAGCATACATTCCAGTTAATATCCAATGTGGATAGTCGCACCTTTTCCATCGACTACGCAACGGGGGCGGTACATTTTGCTACGGATCAAACGAGCTATGCTGATTTTGAAGTACAAAATGAATATCGCCTTCGTTATCAGGCGAGTGATATCCCTGATACAGGCTCCTCGTTGTCCTGCACCAATGAAATTGTTATGAGCGTTGTCGATGCTAATGAAGCCCCCATAATTCCTGTGATACATTCTCTTTCTGTAGCAGAAATGAGCTCAGTGGGAACGATAGTTGGCACCGTTGATGCAACCGACCAAGATAACGGCGATACTCTGACATTTGCGTTGCAAGATACGATCTATTCACCGTTTACACTTGACGCAAAATCAGGGGTTCTCATGGTAGCAAATACGTCTATGATTGACTATGAAGTAGCGTCAACGATGTCTATCAACGTTCTAGTGACCGATCGCGAAGGGCTTCACGCTTCTGCGATACTACTTGTTACAGTCATAAATGTAAACGATCCACCTGTGCTGCACACAGAAAACTTCACAGCGAATGAATATGCATCTTCAAAGAGGAATGATGCTAACGTACGAAACTTGGAATTACTGGGATCTATGCATTGCTCTGATCAAGACGTCGGCGATGAGCTATCCTTTATGATACTTAACGATACGACCAATTTTGTGATCGAAACCAAAAGTGGAGTTCTGTATGCAGAAACGATTTATCTTGATTTTGAGACAAAACGCACCTACGCGCTAACTATCCAGTGTTCAGACGGGCATGCCACTGCCGTATCAACAATTTGGGTGTTTGTGAACAATATTAACGAGCCACCCATACCCACTCCTCAAGTATATCATGTCAATGAAAACACACCGAATGGAACTACTATAGGTTTTGTCAAGGTTTCTGATCCTGAGCGCGACGATGCGAACTTTTTGACGATTGCTGCCTCTGGACCAAATACTAACATGGTGCATAGATTACTTGAGAAATCCCCTGTGTTTTCAGATACTTCGGATTTTCAGTGGATGTCCATTCCTGACAACTTTGCTGATGCTTTTTTCGTTGCCACTCCAGCATTAGTGCCATTGTCAACTGCAGTACTGAATTTGGCGAGCTCAGGAAATGTGATGTTACTTGTTGAGGACGATTCCGATGATAATGAAATGCCAGGGTGGGCATCTCAACATGGTTTCATGAACCTGGAAGGGCAAAGTATTACTGCTCAAAGCAGCACACGTTCTATCATTTTTGATGTCTACATTTTACCAACGGGAGACGGAGATTTTATAGTTCCTGATACAACTACGTCCAGCATACTGTGTATATTCGGTGCTTTTCCTTCGTCATTGGAGTATTTTATTCACGGATCCAGAAGTGACTGGTTCGATATCACATCATCTGGAGAGTTACAACTAGTTGTTCCTACTTTGGATTATGAGACTATTAATGCTGGTGATCAACCAATCCAGTTTGTTCTGAATGTCGTTGATAGTGGAGGTCTAATGGGAGAGGCAGCGATTTCCGTGTTTGTTGACAACGTAAACGAGGCACCAATCATCACTAGTTGTTGTTTTGAAATTGATGAGAACCCAGACATTGGTACGACGATTGGACAAGTTACAGGAAGTGATGTAGATGCAAATGATCATATTTTATACGAATTAGCATTTCCATCTACGGACGTTTCAGTAACATGGGATGGGGATTTGTCCGTGGGTAACAGCTCTCGTTTTGATTTCGAACGTAATTCTGTAGTGACGGTCCGGATCCGTGCTACTGACAAAGGTGGTCTATTCAATGAGAAAGAAATTCAGATTAACGTTTTAGACGTGAACGAACCACCCGCTTTTCAACAGTCAGCCTATTCATTTAGTGTGCCTGAGAATTCTGTGTCCGGCCTACCTTTTGGAACACCTATTCGTGCTGTTGATCCAGATAAAGGGCAGACCGAGAGCTTACGCTACGAATTGATGAATAAGAATTTTGGAGGGCTACCGTTCCGACTTGAGAGCTGCTCAGGGCAACTTGTAGTCCAGTGGGATAAATTAGATTACGAAACTACGAACCAATATTCTTTTACCGTTCGCGCTATAGACTCTGGCTATCCTACAGCTCTGGATACCCAAGCAGATATCGTCGTTGATATAATTGACATGAACGAGGCACCTATAGTTGCCGTCTCAGGAGGTCTCAATATATCAGAGAATGCTCCAATTGGGACGTATATTGGACAAATAATTGCTACAGACCCTGATCGAGATTCAGTATTATATTTCAGTATGAATGCCACCGACTTCGTGAACATATCAAACAATGGCGAACTATATTCTGTTGTCTCCTTCGACTACGAAACCATGTCAATACTCTATGTTACGATCACCATTGAAGATAATGGAGTGTCCTGCAGCCCTTTGCTGGATATGTCACTGTGCGAACCAATTTCGACCTCTATCAATGTGGTTGTGTTGGTTCGAAATGTGAACGAGCCCCCATCTTTATTGGCGGGAACATTCTCTGTCCTTGAGAATCTCGCTCCGAGTACACTGGTTGGAAAACCCGTTCAGCTCGTGGACGTAGATGGAACGGTGAGTGATAGCGCAGGATTTTCCATTGTCAGTGTCCTTCCGTCTGAGTTTGCCATTCGTAGTGATGGCCAACTTTTAACACTAAAAACCATGGACTTCGAAAGTAAATCTGAATATAACCTAAAGGTAGCGTATTCTGACGGTGAATTTACGAGCTACGTCGATATCACGGTTTCTATACTGGATGAAAATGAGTCGCCGTCAATTATTGGAGGTATTGCTGGATCCGTTCCAGAAAATAAGCCTGCTGGTACCATTGGGCTAATCGCGCAGTTTACTGATCCAGACCAAAATCCTACAAACGTATTCACGCTCGTGGATAGCTATGTGCCCTTCCAACTCGATCAATTCAGTGGTACATTGAACACGACTCGCCCACTAGACTATGAAAGGGATCCTACGACTTTCAAGCTCAATGTACGAGTTTGCGATGCTGTCCAGGCTACCTTGTGTGGAAGTGGTTATGTCACTGTCAGTGTTACTGACGTTCCAGAGTCACCGTCAATGAATGACATTTCTTGCTCAATAGTGGAGAATACGGCCACAGTCCTAACTGACCAAGGCATAGCAACTTGCACATTTATTGCCAGTGACCCCGATAAAGATTCCTGCTCTTACTACGCTATTTCGGACTCCGATTCTCAATATCAACTCGTGCATGACATCATGGTGAACGGGTTAACTACCACGCAGCCTCTAGATGCTTCGCTATGTACAAGTGATCGAATTGGCCTTGCTTGGAAATCAAACACACCTCCCAACTTCGAGGCTCTATCACAATATATGGTATCGATCAGAATTTCGGATGAAACAGTGAAGGCTACAGGGTTGGCAACTGATAGCCATGTTACCGTTAGGGTTATCGATTCCAACGACTGCCCTACGTTGGTATCGTTATCATTCATGGTAAGAGAGCGCTCACCTGTTGGTACGCAAATCGGTTATCCACTACCTGGCAAAGACGAAGATGTGTCCGATACCCTTACGTACAGAATCATTGGTACTAACGCTACATCTGACTTGATTGAGATTGACGGGATGACTGGGCAATTGACGGTGGCAAGAACACCATCTAATAGCGAGCTTGTGTATCCTGTACAGTACTACGTGAATGTATCTGTGACGGATAGCAGCATTCAACACTGTGCAACCAACAGCATCTATAAAGTTTTTACAACAAAGTCCAACTTTCCACCGGTGTGGCTTAGCTCACTACCAGCTTCATTCGACATCAATGAAAATTCAGCTTCAGGCACTCAAGCTGGTGCTTCGCTCTCTAGCTTTCTCAATGATCCAGACAATGACCCAATTCAGCTCACGTTACAATCAAAGACGGATACTTTCTGTATGGATACGTTTAACCTCGGTGCGATTAGTGGGTCTATTACCCTCCGTGTCGGGACCACTTTGGATTATGAGCAGAAGCGATCGTATGTGTGCACTGTAGCAGCGTGTGATCCATCGTTGATGTGCAGTATGCAAGATGTCACTGTCAATGTCAAGAATGTCAATGAAGCACCAGTTTTTAACGAGTCGATATACACATTCCCAGTGAATGAAAATGACGTCACCAACCTCACACTTTCACGGTGTCTTAGTGCCACGGATCCCGATCAAGGCGATGGCTATGCTCTCAAGTACTCGATTTCGTGCCAAAATTCCTCTGACTGTTCTCTCTTCTCACTAAATGTAGAAAAAGATTGCACACAGTCGCTCTGTGCCAGAATTATTATCCAGAAAAGCCTCAACTATGAGGCCCGTCGTCGTTACAGCTTTAAGCTCGAGGCACAAGATCCCGGTAATCTGATAGGGACCACAAGCATTGTCATTGACGTAGTAGATATGAACGAGGCACACACTTTCGTTAACTTCGTAACAGCGAAGTCTATACCGGAAAATACTCAGATTGGCACGGTTCTACTAAGTGTCAGTACAAAGGACCCCGATATCTACTCTGACCGCTTCAACACAATTCAATATGCGCTGACAGCGGTATCCCCTCCCGGAGTAAATCCATTTGTTATCGACGCAACAAACGGTAGTCTGATCGTGAACGACTTTATTGACTTCGAAGCCGTACAAATGCATACGCTTACTATCGAAGCTCGAGATTCGAGTGGTGGTGACACTGCGATTGCTATTACGAAAATTCTGACTATTTCCGTGCAAAATCTTGAAGACACTACTGTGGATGCGTTTGAACTAGTAGCTGATAATTCGCGTAAATTGAACACTCTTGGTGGAGAAAAGTTCATTTTGACGGGAACAAATATTGGATTTAAGCAGCGTGGGGATGGTTCTGTGGTAGTAAAACAGCTCAGGGTACAATATGGGCCATATGGAACAACTTCACCTTATAACGCGACCGACTGCTCTCTAGTTAACGGAAATGATGGCATCGAGTGCACCACAGTTCCAGGTGTTGGAGCCAATCTCTACTGGAATATCACTTTGGTTATGAACGTTCCCGGTGTTGGCGATACAAATTTCCAGGCCTCATCCTCTGTTCAATTATCGTCTTATGGAGCTCCAGTAATTGATTTGGTTGTATGCGAAACTGCATTTCCGACTGACGGCAGTACTTTGGACGACATTATCATTTACGGGGCAAATTTGGGATCAGAAGAATTACTTCCAGGCCTCATCCTCTGTTCAATTATCGTCGTATGGAGCTCCAGTAATCGATTTGGTTGTATGCGAAACTGCATTTCCGACTGACGGCAGTATCTTGGACGACATTATCATTTACGGGGCAAATTTGGGATCAGAAGAATTACTGAGCCAAGATGCGCAACCTGTTGTGATATATGGCTCTGAATTTAAAGCACAAAATTGTCAATTGTTCGTCTCTACTGACAGTCAACCACCCGGTCGCCAATATTTGGTGTGTCGTAGCGTTATTGGCACGGGTCAGAATCTTCCCTTTACAGTGGTGGTTCATGGTCAGGCAAGCGCTACTATGACTACAACATGTCATTATGATATTCCTGTCATTACAGCTGTGGTCCCAACTAACGGAATACAAACTTCGGGAGGTGATACCATCTTGGTGAATGGCACTGGATTTGGATGCCAGGGATGTGCCAGTATTTCAGTTTGGTATACAAATCGCCTTCACTCGTTCGAGCTGACGGACTGCAAAGTTACTATTGATCATATCCAGTTAATTTGCCTGGGTCAACCCGGAACAGGAGCAGATTTTAGGTGGCAAGTTTCAGTCGATAACCAACTGAGTGCACTCACTACTGACATTTCGACATCTTACGACTTGCCTCAAGTTTGGGAAGTGATGGGATTTAAAGATGTCCCCACATCGGGAGGGACAATATTCCAGCTCCGTGGACAAAACTTCGGTCCTGACAATGCCGCTTTCGTGGATCCTGTAGTCGAATATTCCTTCGACAACGTCACTGTTCTTCAGGCCGTCAACTGCAAGCGGAAATACACGGATCCTAATGTTCACAACCTCATTCAATGTGTATCCGTTCCAGGCAGCGGTTCATTTCACTTGTGGCGTGTTACAATCGAGGGACAAACCTCAACATGGAAAAGTCAAAACACGTCGTACGCGGGGCCAATAGTTACTAAAGTTTTCCGCCTTGATGGAGAAACACAAATTAAAACGAGTGGTGACCAGCAAGTGGTCATTACAGGCAATAATTTTGGCACGATGAACGAGTCGGTAGTTTCAAGAGTGACGTATGGTATCAATGGGGGCGAGTTTACTGCAACGAATTGTGTCATTGTGATTGACCATGAGCGTATCCAGTGTACTACTGCACCAGGCGTTGGAAATCGCCTTGCCTGGATCGTCACCGTGGATGATTTGACCAGTGCGACGCCGACAATTAGTTACGAGAAGCCATACATTACCGCAATTGAAGGAGAAGGGGCTGTTAATGCCCTTGTTCGTGGAGGACAAAGACTAATTGTTCGGGGTGGTAATTTTGGGCCAAGGGATGTTCAAATTGAACGTATTTCCTACGGTTTATCAGGACGAGATTACGAAGTGGGCAGTATAATTGAGCACAATGACTCTACAATTGTTTGTATGACAGCACCTGGCGTTGGGGCAAACCTCTCTTGGATTGTATTAGTTGGTGGGCAAGAATCAAGTTTGTCTACTGCCACCAGTTCCTACGCACCGCCTTTAGTTACATCATTTTACCCTTCAGTAGCTCTTACTGATGGGTCCACACAAGTTACCATTATTGGAGAAAACCTTGGCGCAAATTCGACTTTCGCAGCATCTCGTATGATGTTTTCACCTCCTCAAGCTAGTTCATCGAGTTACCGAATACCTACAATTGCTTTTGGAGATTTTGCCAACAGTAATAATAGTGAATATGTAGTTGTTCGGATTCCGACAGGATATGGAAGTGGAGCCTCACTCCAGCTTTTTGTGGGAACGTCAAGTGTGCAAAAGAGCTCAATTGTATCGATTTCGTACGGTCCTCCTTTTATCGACTCAGTGTATACGGATGAAGGCCCGAGTGAATGTTTGCCTTCTTGCATACAGCTAAGCATTACTGGTACGAACTTCTACACAACTGGTCGTGTGCTGATCTCCAAATATCCTGTTACCTCAAGCAATTTTGAGACTGCAAATTACGAATCTTCTGTGAATTTCTCGTCTTGGTCTCACGACACTATTATCGTGCCGAAATACATCGGTCGACTCGGATATGTGACGATTGTGATTGGCAAAGAGAAGATACTCAGTAACTCCGCTCCGTTCAGCTGGGATGATCCGGTCATTCTGGACTGGTACACATACAGCCCAACATGTGGAATATTAGATTGTTCAACAGGTTATCGCTTGGATGGAGATACAAAGCTTTTCGAAACACAACCAGCAGGAGCATCCGGAGTTTATAACTATTTGTCATCGACTATTGGCGGGGCTACGTTGAATCTGTATGCCAAATATGTTGGTCGGAATCCCAAAGTTTCTATTGGTGCTAAATTATGTGCTAGTGTCGTGATTACTACTCCTGTTATACCAACAAGTATAATTTTATCAGATACAATTTCAGGAGCAAGCAATATTCGTTTGTTATCGTGTACGGTGCCAAGCGGCCAAGGAAATATGCTTGCACTTACAATTGTACGTGGTACAACACTGAGTAGTTCGAGGTATTTCAGCTACATTCCGCCAAGTGTGAATTGGGGCGGAAGTTTTGCAACTTTTGCGCCTACTACCGGCAAAATAGTGACTCTCACAGGAGCGAATTTTGGTACTGCTCCAAGCATAACATTGAGTGGAAGTTCAAACGTCACGGTGGTGCTTAATATCTCAGCATTGGATCACTCACATGCTACGGTGACTATTCCCCCCGGAGAAGGGCAGAATTACACCATAGCACTACTAGCTGGAAATCAACAAAACACTACAACATTCAATTACAATGCTCCGGTAATTCACAGCATTGACGTTGAAGATGCAACTACAGCCGGTGGATCGACAATGACAATTAAGGGCGAGAATTTTGGAACAAGTGCGCTTTCGAAAGCACACGCAGTTTCAATTGGAGAAATGTTTTCATGTACAATTACTAGTGTCGATCATGAACTGATTATTTGTACGACAAGTGAGGGCCAGGGAAGTGGTCACGTGGTAGTTGTGACGGTGAATGGACAGCTAAATGCAGATCGAACGACATTATTCAACTACGATCCTCCGGTTGTCTACAACATCAGTAAAACCGAGGGACCAACGTCAGGATACACTTGCAGTTGTACAAACCCAGATCAACCATGCGCTTCCACTCAACCACCATTCGAATGCCATTATCTTGAAGCAAGTTCGACAACCACATCTCTGGATAGTTATTGTGTTCAAACGGTGATAAATGGGGTCACACAAAAAGTTACTGTCGCTGCAGTGGTTGATGTCTATTCCAGCAACAAACCCGTGTACATTAGTTCTGCCGAAATTGATTTACAACTCCTGTACACAGGCGGATTCTGGACTTTGCTACAAGATGATGAGAATATTTATCGTGCTGGTAGTACCACAGCAAGTCCACCACCTGCTGGTTGGCTTGACGTAAAGGTCGATCCACCTGTAAGCATTACGACGATGAAAGTCTATCCAGGGACGTGTACTAAAGCTGCGTCACGAGCTTGTCCAGCAGGTACAACGATGTGTGAGCGGGTTGCTGTAACCCTTTCTGGCAAGAACTTCGGTGTACAAACACGTGAATGGAATCTTTCGTTGGTTAGTGCTAACGACATGATCGAAGTCGTGAGTATCACAGACGATGATATTGTATATTTCAGCCACACAAACGTCAAGTTTAACTTACCTCCGGGTCAAGGTAGGTCACGGTTCATTGGTTTGACTGTTTCGGAGCTTCCGCTTGTCAACAAGTCGATTGAGTTTAACTACCAACTTCCCGAACTGATTGGATACGAGGCCAATACAAGTAACTTGTCGACTTGCGGGGGTTACGCAATAACTCTTTACGGGAAGAATTTTGGATCAACGCGAGCTAAGGTTCTGATCGATGGTCGTGATGCACGTGTTGATGGACAAAGTTCGCATCCGAATGCGTGTGGATCTGATACGTGTGAATATTCAACGAGTGGTCCCTGTATCGACATCAATACTTTTGTTTGCTTTCCGTCATTGTACGATGTGGTGCCCACGTTCAACTTCCTCGACCAATGTAATGATACCACAGCAACGCAAATGTTGTGTGAAGCTGCCTACCCTGCACCAAATGTATCGGAAAATTTCTATAGTCACTCCGATTATGTGATCGAAACTGCAGTACCTGCTGGGTATGGAGCTGATGTAAAGGTCTACGTTATTATTGATGATCAAGTGAGCAACCCATTGCTGTTCTCGTACAACCAACCTGTTGTAGAAGCTCAAATGCCAAATCAACCTGATGCAAATGGAGCAAACCCTATCACAATCAAAGGCACCGATTTCGGATGTTTTCCGAATGATGCTATCACCATTTCTTTCGTTTCATCAGACTCAGTGCAACCGATAACGCGGCAATTAAGTACTACTGGAGTCTCGGATATACCAACTTTTTCAAGTATTTTTGAAGAGCGACAGTTAACGGAAACCACGCCTTCAATTGGATCAATGAATGCTAGTAGCAACTCAAATGCTACTACCAGCAACTCAACTGCCACTAGCAATAGCTCAACTGGAACGGTAAATTGGACAAGTGCTTCTGAATTGGTGTGGTATCCACCGAAAACCAAAGCTGGTACTACGAAAATTGTTTTATCAGTTGGTGGCAATGTCATGTCTCCTACAAGCCAGACACAGCTCAAATTCCAATGTAGTCCAGGTTACTATCGAACTTTTTCGGAGTTCTGTGACGATTGTCCTGTAGGTGCCACTTGTGCTGGTGGGGATGAAATGCCTCTGGCCAAACCTGGTTACTGGCTTGAGGGTGAAGTTGTTTTTGCTTGCGATCCTGGGTTTGCCTGTTTGGGTGCCAATAAGTGTGAAGTGGGTTACACAGACATCAGATGTGGAGTTTGCGAGGAAAACTATCATAAGCTCAATTCCGAGTGCAACTTGTGCCCTGCTAACAAGTGGGGATCTGTTGCAGTCGTTGTTATCTGCATCGGTGTGGCATCCATTGTGAGTTATTTCCTGACACGAAAGGGAGTAAGTTTGGGATTATTATCTATTGGTATCGACTACTTCCAGACATTATCCATTTTCGGCAATGCACGTATTGCGTGGCCAACGTCGCTGATAAACATGTTTGCGACATTGTCTGCTTTCAACCTCAATCTAGAATTGCTTGCACCAGAGTGCTTCTCCTTTCAAGTATCGTACGTGAAAAAATGGTCTGTCATCGAAATATTCCCGCTAGGAATGATAGCGACATCGTTCGGAGTTTTTGTTACGCTATATGCTTACAAACGTTTTATCAAGAAGCGACGCACGAGATTAACATCTCACCTGCCGCAGTTATTTGGATCAACTCTCGTGATGATGTATTACTTATTCCTCTACCTCACGCGAACAACATTGGATGTATTCAATTGCGTTGGAACAATACCATCCGACGGAAATCTCTACATGGTGGCTATCTACGCGCAATGCTTTAAACCTGGTGGAATTCATATGCAATTATTCCCGTACGCAGTGGTTGCTTTCGTGGTATACTCGCTAGGCTACCCTCTTTTTGTACTCTTTACACTTTCTCGTAATCGTGCATTGGTTATGGAGGACCAACTCTTACGAGCAATGCAGCGTGGAACAAGTCGACGAACAAATCCGAACTGCTGGGTATTCCGCAAGAAGTTTTCCAAGCTCTACTATCAGTTCAAGCCAGACTATTGGTACTGGATGGTTCTCATTATCTTGCGCAAATTCATGTTGGCAGGAATTGGTCTGCTTTTCCGTCAAGATCCAGTGTTTCAACTAGCTACAGCGATGTTTGTTTTGTTTGTGAATTATGCGCTTCAAGTGCGCTGTCGTCCGTATATGAGCGCTTATGAGACACAACGGGTGCTGGCCGACTACGCGAAACGTGTCTTGTTGGAAACTCGTCGGGCCAAAGCTAAAGGAGAACATTATATTCAGCCAGCACATCTTCGTCTTGAAATGCACGCATCAACGGTTACTGCCTGGAAGAGTGGGCATGGAGACCATGGAGGACAAAGCATTGGTGGAAGTTCAGATTTATCTTCGGCAGGTTTGCGTGGAGCAAACGAAGCAATTTTGGCTTCACAAGAACCACAAAACCTGGTTGGATACCTATGGGATCACAATACAGTCGAGGCATGTCTCCTTTTCAGTGCATGTCTAGTTCTATTGGCAGGCGTAATGTTTGAAAGTGGTCGACTTGGAAACAATGATACCGGATTTACCAGTGCATCTGCACAGATGTTGGTTGTTGCCACCACGCTCCTTGTAGCTGCGAGTTGCGTGTATTTCGTACTCGTTCTGATCACGGAACTTGTTGTTGCTCTTCGCCCCGATTACTACAAGCGGATTACACGAGTACAAAAAGTTTTCAGTAGCGCTCGACGTCACCTGAAGGATGACTCCGATTTGGACCCAAGTGGCAAACACCGAAGACATGATGATAGCGATGACGAGGATGACGATGAACTTGAGATGGTGGCAACAATGACTCAAAACCCGTTGCATTTCAATCGTGCATTGGCTGGTGCCCGTGGACTTGCGATGCGAGCGAGAGAACGCGATGCACTTGCTGCTTTACAAGAAATTCAACGCCGTGGATCTGACCGCAAACGCACCCAGTCCCAACGTGAGAGTGATGATGATGACACTTCCCGTAGACGTCGACGAGGAACATCGGAAACGGTGGAAGAGCACAGCAAGCACGATGAACGTGCCATGACGGAGCTAACTTCTACAATCGAGGAGACAGACGATCTATGACGGCAACAAAGTTCAGCTATATGCATGTAGTTTCATTCGTGTGTATGTTCATATTTTCATACATCACATTAATATATACTTCGAAGTATTAAATGTTGTACTCACTTGGTAGTAGCACTGAGCTGTCGTAATTTTTCAAGCACTGTTAAGGTTTTAAGTTCTGTTTGAAAACTGCATGCTTGCTTGTCCGCACGCTCTCGCCAGTTGTTTAGGAGTTCTACATCATTAGCAGAATTTGAGTCGCTGCGTAGTGCAGCTTTCACATACAAGTCGAGAAATCCAAGGTGTCGAAATGCATCCGCAAGATTCCACCAAGCCTGCTTCTGATCACCATATTCATTCCGCTCTAAAGCGTACTTGTACACCCTAATTGCCAACAAATAATGACCTTGGTCCAATGCTCGTTGTCCTAGATTTGTCAGCAATTCCCACTTTTGTTGCAAGGTTAATGAACGACCATTACTTCGAATGGATGCACTACTTGGACTCGCATCGGCGACTTTTTCTAGACTCCATTGTCGCAATGCGGCACGCCACGCTTCACTCGCAAGCAATGCATTTGAAGTTCTGGTTTCTGAAGTTTTAGTGGCTGCACATGATATTCTCTCGTAGCCCATTGCAGCTAGTGCTAGAATATCGCGTTCCAGGTAGGGAGAAGGCGGAATATCATGAAGATACGTCAAGTATTCGACACTCTGTTCCCATTCACCTCGTTCTTGCAACTGTACTGCAGCTAGCAATAACCACAACGAGAATTGATGTGCTCGGGCGAAATACTCAATTAGCTTAGCTAGTAAACGCAATGAATCGCCAAAGTACCCCATGTGCATCGTCACAATTGCAAGGTCCTGTAGCATCAAAGGATCTACACGAGTAACTTTTTCACCTTTTGCCTTTAACTGAAAGGTGGAGCAATATAGCTCATGAGCTCGAGACAAATTAAAGTGGTCGTAAGACGTGTACCACGTCATGTGATGTGAATAAGCTAGCGCCAGAAGCAACTCCCGACTCATGTTTCCCTTTCTCATCTCATAGAGCCGTTCTAGTAATGATGCAGAATTCCAGAAATCGCTCTGGCGGTAAAGCTCCATTCCGCGCTGTTCAAGAATTTCATCAATTGATGCATTTTCTGACAGCGTGCTGTCTTCTGGTGTAATCTGCTCTGCAGCGTCGTAGACAGCGCGCCGTTTTTCTTCTTTTTTAGCGAGGTGTAAAAACCACCATCTAGTCAGGACTCGCCGTAGCTTTCTAAGCTTATGCTTTTCTGCTAACTCGCGAAAGCGTCCTCGAACCCGAACATATCGGAAGTACCGTTGGATTTTAGTACAAGCCTGAATTCGATTCGCCTGACGAATAGCTATTGCTGACTCCCTCCATTTGTGAAGATAGTTTTTACGCTTCCACCACCGTTGTATTCGTCGAGCCATGACATTCTTCTTAAGCTTTACGTAAGGATGTACTCGTCTTACGAATCTCCATTTGTGAAGATAGTTTTTACGCTTCCACCACCGCTGTATCCGTCGAGTCATGACATTCTTCTTAAGCTTTACGTAAGGATGTACTCGTCTTACGAAAAAGCGACCAATGCGCACCTCTGCCAACTGCTTTATCCGCTCAGGAGTTAAGGGCTTAGCCATATCAATAATATTTTCGTCTTTTGGCAACACTTCGTTCTGTATGCGGCTCTCTTCTGCTGCGTCTTGAAGAACCAAGAGCATCGTCTTCTTCGTTCGGGCTTGACCAAGCTTTCTCATCAAAGTCACAATAAATTGGATACATGTTCGTAATATAGTCACTGATAAGTGTGCCTTGGCTCTGCGTTGAGCTTCTTCGAGGGTTCGACGCTGTCGGTTGGCTCGGATAATTCGTCTACGCTGTAGTCGATGGCGAGCGAATATCGTTTGTATAATTCTTGCAGCTGCACCAATATTCATGATCTCGATTTTCATTTCGTCGAGCTCACTCGAATTTTTGACGAGTTCATCATCCGCCTCAGTGGAAATGTCAACAACGTTCTCGGTACTGTAGTCGATGGCGAGCGAATATCGTTTGTATAATTCTTGCTGCTGCACCAATATTCATGATCTTGATTTTCATTTCGTCGAGCTCACTTGAATTTTCGACGAGTTCATCATCCGCCTCAGTGGAAATGTCAACAACGTTCTCGGTCTCATGAAATAGTGGCGCATTAAAGTCTTCACTTGCGATGCACACCCGTTCTTCGATCTCCGCAAGAACATCAGCAAGTTCTACCCGTTCAGCAGTAGTCCAGCACATCAGAGCGCTTGGTGCCTCTCCTTTCCACAATAATGGTAGTCGTGGGCGTCTTCGAGAGTACCTTACGTAATAGTTAGTTTCCACGAGGCCTATATCTTCTTCATCCACATATTCCTCTCGCATAATCGTGATTTTATCAGTCGGTTTTCGTTCGCCCATCACGTTGAGTCTCAGTTGAGGATACTGAATAGCCTTGGTTTCAAACTCCTGTTTGTGACGAAATTGACGTCGTCTTAACACGTGGGCTCGCCAAATTGCTGCAGTCTTTTTCATCAATGCGTATGTCTTAGAGTAGAAAACTAACTTGTCAACGCCATTGCGAGTCTGATAACGATCTAGCTCTTGACAAAGGACTCCAGCCTTTTCTGTTCGGAATCGATACCAATCAAACACAACGCTGGAGTTTTCTATCCACTGTGGCTGCACTGGTTGAATCAATCCCGAGTTTGTAGCATTATTTACTTCAGTTGACGAAGTCACCACTGACACGGAATTAATCTTTGCGGCATTTGCTAGTGGTTGTGAGTCTTTTTTGCGTTTCGGGGGTGAATTTTCAAGTCGCTTCCTTTTCGGCGATCCAACCGCTAAGGAACGTGATCTAGGCTGGACGTTGAAGACAACGGAGATGCCGTCACATTTTTCACATTTCCAAATTGGCTCGGAATCAGTATGATCAGCTTGAAGATTTTGCTGCTGGTGTCGAATCAAGAACGCAGGATGTTGCTTGAGTGGTGGCGAAAAACAATAGAGGTGACAGCGAAACGAGCATGTCGAGCATCGCACCATGAGTCTTCCATTCAAATCACTCTTGCATCGATCGCAGCATTTTGGAGGAAGGCCGCGCTTCGGATCTCCATCCAAGACTGCTCTTGCTTTCCGGCGGCGTTTAAACACCTTGGTTTGAATGAGGTTTGAGTCATCTAGATCTGACGTTTCTGGTAGCTGATCTTGTTGAAATTGGTTGGTGTTGTAAACCTCACTTTCGCCTTCTTCATCTGTGCAAAGGGGTAGTTGGAATGCTTTAACTTGGACACCCACAGTTCCCATTGCAAGTAGTTTTCTCGTATATACAAAAGCGCAAACCAGAAATTAGAATCTCCCAAGAATAGTTCTTCAGTATCAAAGGCAGACTGGCATATTGGAATCGCACAGTTTCGATCAGGATAGCTCTATGTATTCTTGGGTTTTCCGTCCCTGCCTCCCAAGAATAGTTCTTCAGTATCAAAGGCAGACTGGCATAATGGAATCGCGCAGTTTCGATCAGGATAGCTCTATGTATTCTTGGGTTTTCCGTCCCTGCATTGCCGCTATCCGTTCTATTTGACTACGGGATGTTCCACGTACTTCCAATCCCATTCCTCCCTGCGCAGCTCAACTGTAGGCCAGTAATGGTAATCTGTTTTGAGCGTGAACACCTTGGGTTTAGTGTTGATCGAGATAGTCTTCAAGCGCACTGATTCACGATTGCCTAAGCGTTCCACTACCCGCAAGAAATCATCTAGTGTTTTTGTCGGCTGGCCGTTGACTTCCACAAGCCAAATAGTTGCCCGCAAACCGTACTTATGTGCCGGGGAGCCATAACACCACCGCGAGCAATACACACCTCCTCCTTCCTCTGGAATGTATCCTAAGCTTGCAACCGCATAATGCGGGCTCTGAATGACCAACCCACACCAGACAATAACACGATCTGTGCCCATAGCTGAAAGTTGAGAAGTGCTGACAGTCACCTCCATTTCCTTCTGGTCTCTCACCACCAAAGCGCTCAGTTCTGTTTTCCCATTCACAGCGGCTTCAACATCTGCGTCCCGCACCACAACCTGACCATCAATCGCTAGAAGCAAGTCGCCGCTCTCAAGTTTACCAGCACAGTCCGTACCAGCAGCACAACGCTTAATTCCGAGAACTTGGCGCTTGTCTTCGTAACACGACTCAAGTTTCTGTATCCATGAATCCGAAAGCCCAAGACCGGAGCGCGCCTTTGACAGCGCATAAGTCAGCAATTGCGCTGGTAGAATGTTCACTGAGGTCGGGATTATAGACTTGCGAAGTTCATTAACAATGGGTCGAACAATACTGACTGGTAGACCACGGAAGACTTCCTTGCGGCCAGCGTTGTCCTGGTAGCTGAATGAAAGCCAAAGCGCGTTTACTGCTCCAGCGTCATCAATGAAAACACCACCCACAGACTTCGTGATTCGATCAAAGTGCAGCACTTCGATGTTACATGCCTTGTAGCGTGGCGGCTGGAAATCGCGCAGTACAAGCCGGTCTAACTTTGTTACAACAGACTTCATGGTCACTACAGTCCAGTTGCTGCTCAATCCAATGTAGTCGACGGTCTCACCGACTTCTAGTGGTTTATCAGCCAACGTAATGCTTTCAAGGTGGTTGGCTACAGCACCTAACGCCTTAGGGTTGTATTGTACAATGGAAAAATTGTGGACTGGGTGAACGAAAACCACTTTAGCGGGGACTTCAACAGTTGCAGCAATAGTAATCAACACGTCTCCCAACGCGATGGGGACAGTGTTTTGATCCACAAGTACAAAACCATGCTCAGCATCCACTACGACTCCCATACCATGGTAACTGGAGCTCGAAATTCCATCAATCATATACGGAATATCAAAAGACACCATAACCAGCGACAAAAGGGTCTTCTTGCCCAGGGCGTTACCTCCAGGAAAGCTCAGAGGTGCCGGAGCAAACGTTGGATTTCCATTTGCAGCATTCACAATAGTATTGTCGCCATTTGATGCATCAGGGGTATACGCCTTGGAATACCAGAGCCCATCTTCGTCATTTCGCGTGCACATTTGCATCGGGAACCAAAGGCGATCCATCATAATGAAAGCCGTCCGGACACGGTGACGATCGCGAATCATAAAATATCGTAATACCGTTCGGAAGCCGTTTGGCAGTGAGCCCATGACACGAGCAAAATCATCAAGAGTTGGGGTGGATTGTCCTGCCACGGATGTGATAATACAGGGCTGAGCGAGATGGGCCTTCATGAACATGTGACCAGCCTGTGCTAAGTACACACTACCTACCGGTAACGACGCATTCCGGGCTTGTTGGTAGGACAGTGCGTGTACAATTCCACCTCCGATCTCCAAGTATTTGTCGGGTGTGATGGAATGCAGGTCCTGGATGTTAATTGAGACTGTGTACTGTTCGTCTCCACGTTGAAACTGAGCTTCAACAGTCTCTCCAACGCGTGAATCCAAATGCTCTTCAATCGTCAAGAACGTTGCTCCATACTGTCCCGCAAACCTGATGAGCACGTCACCTGTCCGTAACAAGTCGTGTGCGGGTCCTCCTTGAATCACCTGGTCTACCACTAGCATACCTGTTTCCTGTGGGAATTGTTGTCGTACAAGCGCCTCCGTCTCTCCACGAAGTCCCAGTCGCCTTACTTCATCAAACGCAGTGTGTCTAAAGATCGTCTGTATCGTACCACGCGGCACAGGTTTTCCTTGCTGAATCAGCCGTAGCACGCGTACAACCCGGTCGAGTGGTAGATAGAACGACGACGCAGCTTTCTTCGCACCTCCTGCATTTAATGCGATCGCACACCCATCAATATTCAGCACTGGAGAGCCACTGGAGCCTCCACTCGTACTACTCGCCGCTGCAAAGTAGAACGTGTTGAAGTCGTTGTACGTGCTGGACCCATAGGACGGCGCGTCTCGATCCAACTTGGCTAGTATCCCCGGTAGAATCGACAACTTCTCGCCCGCGTCATTTCCTACCACGCGAATCTCTGCGCCGATTTTTGCAGCTTCAGGGCGCAGCGGAATCTCGTGCAACTCAAGGAACTTGACCTTCTTCGGGTCGAAGTGAAAGAAGCCGAAGTCGTGCACCGGATCGCGATACACAGGCACGAGGTCCACCTCCTCTTTGTTGAGGAAGATGGCGTCAGCAACGACAGGCCCGGGCGTCACCACGTGGCGGTTGGTCAGGATCAATCCGCGCTCCATGTCCACCACGAAGCCTGTGGCCACACTGAAGCTGGCGCCGTTGCCGTCGAAAGCGCGGACGCTCAGCAAGCGGATGCTCACGATGGCGCGGATGCACTTCTCGAGGCTCTGCAGCCAGCGCTTGGACTCGCCCGTGGCCGCGTCCACGCCGAAGCCGTTGAGCTGGAAGGTCGACGTCGAGGGCGACGACGTCTCGGAGCTGCAGGGATTAAGCATCGGCTCGTCGTGCTGTTCCATACTCGCCGTGGGGATGACTGGTATCGACCCGAGGGCGCGCTTTGGATAGTGAGATAAGGATGTGCACGTGTTATCGTTCACTACGCAAAACGACAAAACTGAAGCTACTCAACTAAGTGCGAATCCAAGCAGCAATGTGGGCCACGTCAAAATCAGATACATTCATTCGGTGCAATGCGCTTCAACTTGCACATACACTCTTGTCGATTAACTGAACTGCGGAGGTGTCGTCTCCTCTTCCTGTCGCTTGGCCATCTTCTGAATAGTTTCCTGCCGCTCACGATCCCCTTCTTCCAGCTTTTGCTCTTCAGCAGCCGTCTCGGTATGACTGAACTTTGGCATACTCTTGTCCGGCTCATACTCGATGCCAAAGGCCTGATGCACTCTGCGTTCTCGGTCTTCCATCCACTTGACCACAGCCGTCTCGGTATGACTGAACTTTGGCATACTCTTGTCCGGCTCGTACTCGATCCCAAAGGCCTGATGCACTCTGCGTTCTCGGTCTTCCATCCACTTGACCAGCTCCTCATCTTCAGCGCGACCGAACGGCGTCTCCAGCCATTCTTTCTCGAAATCGTCCGGGTTGCCGCTCGAACAGGTCGTCTCATGTCCGCCTTCGTCCTGCGTGTTGGATCGCGACCACACCATCTTCAGCTTCTTGTCGCCGATCTCACGCTCGTGAGTTGCTTTCAGTCGTCCTGTCGAATCCTCATAGCGTCGACGTACAGTGCCGATGCGGTGACCACTGTGATCCAGCATGGTTGAGTAGGTATATGAGTACGACGTGTAGGACGGGTGAGGCACAGTACCGTCAGCACCAGCTGAAGGTTCTTCCTTCTCAAGAACAGCCTCTGGTCCTTCCTTCTCGGATGGACTGCTGGCGCTGTACTTAGGTGCCGCAGCTTCCAACGTCTCTTTCTCCGCTTCCTCTGGTCTCTTGATTGGCAAGTCCTTGAAGAATTCAGTGTCTTCATGGTGCAGTTTTGGTAGCATATCTAACGAAAACGGTGCAAATGGTGGAAAGCGAGGCGTGAACACTCGGCGGGCCATCATTTCCACATCCATGAGTGACTGCTCCAGTGAAGCCAATGGATACCAAAGGGATGCCTGCACGCGATCCCACATGCGAAGCGTACGGCGTGACTGCATTCCGCGTGAGTTTCCTCGAGCTCGCACCACAGCTAAACCTGATCGGGACGCTAGCATCGAACGGGAAAGCACGTTGCTCAACATGATTGTCAGTCTGTCCCACCCGTGAGTTTTCGAATGAAAAAGCAAAAGTGAGATCAAAATCGCAAGCCACAAGCAAACTTCGGATGGCGACATGAACGACAAACCAGTATGGGACGCTAAAGTGCCAGTTGAAATTCCTTAGCAAACACCTACGAGAGAACGCGGGACAGGAGACATTTTCTCGTTGTAAAACACAAAGCATCTACAGCCACCGCGCAAAAGAAGCTCATAGCACAGCTCATAAGGCCAAGGTTGATCGGTGTCTCCCGTCCGCGTACCTTTCTCTAAACAAACGATCGCTTGTTACTTTCTCATTCTTATCCATACGCCAGTTAGGCCATCAGGTTGTTACCACAGCTTCGGCAGAAACGCGCCTCGGCTGGGTTCTGCGTCGAGCACTCGCTGCAAAGACCCGGCTTACGCTTCGGCTTACTCTTGAATGTACTCTTTTTCTTCTTCGGCTGAGGCTTCGGCTCTTCAATAGGGCGCTCAATCAAATACGACCCTGGTACGTAACCACGTTTGTTTCTCAATTCTACCAGCCACCAGCCATCGTCGTCCTGTCGCACACCAATACGCTACCGTTAGACCACCTTACACCACGAATATCGAAATGAACAAACCTTCTGGAGAATAGCGACTTCGTCACCCGGATAAATAGTCAATTGTGTGTCATCCTGGGCGTCGAACCGATAGCCAGCTATACCCTTGGCCACGGGCGCCATGTTCTCTCTGTTCAATTCAAACGCCATGTTAGTCAAAATATTTTTGCATAAAACTATTGGCTGTACATACGGGAAATTGGGCTCATCCAACGCAATTGCTGCGTGTTTGCATTTCGCGCAAACAGCCTGACCCTCGTGCTCGAAGAAACTCTCTGCTGGACGTGAAAACAATACCGGAAACGTCTGTTTAGTATCAACCAGGCGATCCAACCAGTCACAGTGTGCTATGGGTACCTGAAAGGGAAGAACTGCACTGATAGCACACAAAGCAGTCCGGATGGTAAAGATGATCGAGGGCTTTGACCACTTTTCCTTTAAGAACCTTGTCGCATCGGTGGCACTTTTTACCGAACCGAGCCTGGTAGCAAGCTTGATGGAACGCCTGACGTTATCATAAATCGTGAGCTCAACTTGCATAACTAACTACAAGTACTCAACAGCAGGAAGTCAAAACTTTCCTGATTTTCTTTTTCTGCGTAGCCATCGTCTTCGGCGATAACACGGCTGCAATGGCTGCATTTAAAGCACTGAAAACAACAAGGAGAATATGGTTTAGTTCTTCAGTCGGCAGCGTCACCAAAGTTCTCAAGCACGCACCTCGTAGTGAAAGTATTGGTTCAAAGCACCAACAGCTTCTCCTTCAAGGACAAGTCCGCAACCTCCGCACAGTTCGCGATCGTCCTCATCCGAGAATGTTTCTTCATTCTCATTCACGGTCTTTTCGATCGTAGAGCGTCTTGGTCTAGTACGTTCAACAGCATCTTCTGAAATACCGCTAAGGTCGGACAAGCGGTCGTCGCTATACGACTCGAGATCAAGCACCTCCGATAAACGCAACGACTCCCTTGAACCATTGCCCATGTATCCAGCATAATCGCCATCGCTCAGAATCGAATCAAGATCTGATACCTCGGAAATTCGACTATTCTGTCCCGACATATCGATAGGTGTAGCCTCCAGATCAAATTCGTCAAGATTCGACGTACTAGATCGAAGACTATCAGTTCCAGACCTCCCGTGTCCATTAGCGACAGCCGCAGCAGCTGCTCTTTGGACTGCTTCGGCCTCTGCTGCCTCTCGCTCTGCTTGTGCTCGAGCAGCCGCAGCTGCTTCCGCTTCAGCCTTTGCTTTCGCGCGAGCAGCTTCCTCAGCTGCTTTTTGCGCTTCAAGAGCCTTTCGCTGCTTCTCTTCCTCCAGCGCTCGTGCTGCTGCGAGAGCGGCCTCTTTTTCTGCTTTCGCTTTAGCAGCAGCCCGTTCACGTTCAAGAGCAGCTTCTCTCTCCTCTCTCTCTTTCCTCTCTTTCTCCGCAACACAATCGCCACAGACAAGATTATCGTTCACCAGCTTCGATCCAGTTTCCTTTGCCTGTTTGTTGCATTCCGAGCAAACCATGCACAGCTTGTGGAAAGCGCCATCTCCAGCACGATATACGCGACCTAAAATTTCCTTGTCGCACACGAAGCAGTGATTGACGTCCTTGGCGCAGTCCGCATGATAAGCCTTTTTCTTGATAAGAGTAAAATCTTCGTCTTCTTCAATCGACTCGCGACAGCCCTTGCACAACAAGCAGATTTCATGGAAAATCTGGTCCTTGCATACTTTCGTGCGGCCTAGAATCGTCTCTTTGCATGCGTAGCATTTCCTGAGTTTGCGTACTTCACCAGGTACAAATTCCGTGCCACCAGACTTGGCATCTGCACCACGCGCAGGTCCATTCGGCGGTTTAGGCGCACACGAATCTGCAATCGCCAGAGCCTCCAATCCCAGCGGCGACTGGTACTCGACACCTGCCTCTCCTCCCTGTGCACCTCCTGAACGACTCTGCATCTCCAGAAACCTCTGATTCGAGGCTTCACGAGCTGCCAAGATCGCAGCGTCCGTGATGGGGATGATGGGGTTCTCAATGTGCAGATACGAGCCGGGTACGAGGCCCTTCTCGCCCTCCTTGATCACGAACCACCATCCATCGTTGTCCTTCCGCACCACATCCACTTCGTCTCCCTTGGACAGTGCGAGTTGTGTGCTCGGGTCTTGTGGCACGAAGTTGAAGCGCGCCACGGCCTGCTCCTTGCGTGCAGGTTCCGGTACAGGTTGCACTCTGCAGCGACATATTAGTTTCCAGTCTTATTTATAATATTGTGTAAACTCACCCCATCATCTTGATCCGCGCGGCTGCTGTGAAGGCGGTGGGGACCGCCGGGACGCTCAAGGGCTCGCCTCCAGGCACCTTAGACGCCGCCTTCCACGGGTTTTCCTTGGCCGTCACCTACAGCATCAACAGTTTTAAACAGCAGTTCGGATGTGTGACGAAAGCTCAAGACGCACCGCCGCCTCGCCGCATTTCTCACAGGCGTCGGCCTCCACGAAATCTCCACATCTGCGTCAGACACGTGGCGTTAGCTCCATCAGACCAGCTACAAGACGGCACACGCACTTGGGACAGAAGCTCGGCATCTTCGCTTTCTCTGTCCGCCGCCGAGTGAGCTACTGACTAGGCCTTCCCCCTTGCTACTGCTTCACGACGCCGCGTTGAGTGCACCACGTCGATCGTCGACTGTAAATCGACTGCAGAGAGCCGGGGCTTGCAGTAACATATAGAGCTTTCTATGTGTGGTGTAAACGTGGCGCATAGTCTCCACCATTGGCGAAAAAGGAGTCAGGACCACGTAATTCATTGGTCAAAATGAGGTTTCTTTTTGACTAATCGCTGCTCTGCATCAACATCAACATTTGACTGGAGCGTATCAACGTCATGGACTTGTCGAGCGCGCTGCAGAATGGCGCGCTGTCCGCTACAGCGCTGCTCCGTGCTCGGGAGTTGGGAGTTTGTGTGCGCTGCTGCTTGCGCTTCGCCGATATCGACGATTCGGACGTTTACGCGTGCGTTGATTGGTTCAAACTTTAGTCAATCACCAGGATGTCATTGACACAATCGTCCCAGCTGCAAGGCGCTCACACTACTGTGCATTGTGTAATTCTTCTATTCCAGTTGTTCGGAGGACAAGTTAGTGGATGCAGTGCACACGTTTGCAAAGGAGAATGGCGTGGAGTTCGCGTTTCCAGAAGTTGCAGGTCTGCTGTGAATGTTGTGTAGAGAAGCGTTGCAATTATACTGACAGTTGCAATAACTGTACTACTGCTAGGCTGCACATGTTGTGTGGGTGTGTTGAACGAAGCTTTCCACGAGAAGATCTTGGCCGACGTGCAGCAGTTAGCGGTGAATGGTGATTACGACGTGAAAGCTTTCGCACTCAACATCAAGCTGCCCAGTGTTGTGCTATTGCGTGAATACTCATTGCTGAAGTTCCTGCGCTCTGCGATCGATAATTTCCCACGCAAAATGCCGTTCGATATGAAAGACGCGCTCAAGGTGAGAATATGCTGAAGTACTTGCTGGATCTGAGGTTGACGCCCTATGCTCACCATCTCTACTCTTCAATTGGACAGTCCTTGTTGGCGCCTTCCATAGCGCGGATGTTTAAGAATGTGGAGTGCGCTAATGGAAGCGAATTTTCTGTGCTGATCGATATCAAGCACGATGAATCCGCGGATGAAGTGCGTCAGATTCCGGCAATTAAGGTATGATTGTCAGGAGCCTGCAATATGTCAAAACTGGTGTTGATGTATTACATTTTGCTTTTAATGTGCAGAAGCAGCTAGAGGGAACTCGAAAGCGCGGTCGAGGACCGCCACCGGTCTTCGATGGCTTTGGTGCTGTTTCTCGCGCTCTAGCAGCGTTATCAGTCATGCCGGAGACTATCAAGAGTCCACCGACCCAACTTACAACAGCACCATATGCTGTGGCTACTTTTGAACGCGACTCCGTGTACATGCAAGGTCGATACCTCAAATTTCAGCGCGGACTAAGCCAAACACCATGGGTGCTCGATGGCGAGCGAATGGGTGAATCTTCTGTTGAAGAGTGCATCGGTGAAATAGCTTTACCCTATTTTCGAGGTGCAGGCTACAAGTTTCACACCGCAGGACGTGAAGATGTTGACGTGCGCATGCTAGGAAATGGAAGGCCATTCATCTTGGAGATTTTGGGTAAGTACCAACTGAATCTTCATGTTTATTTTCTTGATTGGCAGGAGAAACTCACGGCGTTTGACCTCCTTGTAGATGCCAAGAAAGCGTACCTAGATCAGTCCGAGTACGACGTGATTGAAAAGGCAGTAAATATTGCAAACAATGGCGCTGTTGAAATTGTCCATGTCAAGAGCTCAACAAAGGACTATTTCGCTGGATTACAAGCAGGGGCAGACTCAAAGAAGAAGACTTATTGGTACGTATTGGCGTTTCTTGTCGGTCATTTAATTTTTGATGTCACTAAAAACCTCATCAATTCTATTAGCTGTGTTGTGTGGTCTGAAGGTGAATTAACACCCGAATCCACTGCGAAGATTGATGCGATCCAAGACCTTACAATTCAACAGCAGACCCCAATCCGTGTACTGCACCGCCGAACGCTGATGACTCGACCGAAAATCATTCATGCGGCCAAATGTGAGGTGTTGAACAAGCATTACATGCTGTTGCGCCTTACAACTTCTGCGGGAACATACGTCAAGGAGTTCGTACATGGCGATCGTGGTCGTACCAATCCCAACGTCGCATCGATTTTAGTACGTATCTGAACCAGTTGAATTTCGCGTTTGCATTTTCTGACCATTTCTGCTGATTTAGGGCTGCGACGCTGACATCATTCAACTTGACGTCGAAAGTCTGATCGATGCCCAGTAGAGCAAAATATTTTCGGTTCCCACGACGATGAGAATTCAAAACAGAAATATTTTGTAGACCCATCGACGCATCTCCGTGCTGGGTGTAGCTGAGTGTTTCAATGTTTTACTCGGTTGCTTCAGGAAATACTAAGGAGTCGTACTGCGACTTATCCCATAGTTCGCCAATTTGATCGAGTAGTTCTTGAGCCCCTTGCGGAAATGCTTGTGCTACGTGGTGGTCACCTACACCTGGCTTAGCCGCAGTTGACGAGCGAAGTTCCTTAGCAACTATTGCTGAGGACGATGCTTGCAACAAATTAAGGACTCCCTTTGTGTTCGTATTCATGCTGTTTTGAGCGTCACTCTTCTGAACAACCGTAGCTGCCACTTTCTCTTTGAACTCCTGGAGGTTTAAGATATGCTCTTCAAGAGATTCTTCCATGATCAATCGAAAGACTCGAACGGTTCGCTTTTGACCAATTCGATGGGCACGGTCCATCGCTTGTAAATCGACAAACGGATTCCATGAATGCTCGATAAAAATTACGGTGTCGGCACCAGTGAGCGTAAGTCCTAGGCCACCCACTGACGTAGTCAACAGCAAGACGTCTATCGAAGGATCAGCATTGAAATGCTGCACAATGTCTGCACGCTTTGCTCGAGGGGTTTGTCCATCGAGTCGACGGTAGGTTACTCCAGGGAGCGCGTCGCGCAGCATTTGCTCGGTGAGATCCAGCGTCTTCTGCAGGTGAGCAAACACTAGACATCGATGGGGTGAGAGATTGATATCGTCGGCAGAAGCAGTGTCTTGACTGGTTTCTTGGTCCAATGCAGCGATATCGCAACATTCGACCAAAAGGTCACGCAAACCTGTCATTTTACCGGAGCTCTTCCAGTTAAAAAGTGCTGTCTTGTCCTTTGTGCTTAATCCGCGAGTAATAACTACATCGTTTGCAACAAGCGCTGGATGTACACAAATCTTGCGCAGTAGCTGAAGATTTGTTAGCACATTCGTCCATGGCTTCGTGCCTGAGCTCTTTTCGCGCAACATCGTCTTTCGTGTTCGAGATTTCGCTGCACTTGTAACTTTATCTTCACCTGACGATGCCTTTAAGTAAAGTCGTTTCTGCAACGGTGACAGAGGTAACAACACAGTGGAGATAATTTTCGGAGGAAGTTCATCCAATACTTGGTCTTTGGTTCGTCGTAGAATAAATGGCAAAACCTTTTGATGTAATTTTGCGATAGCGATAGCTGCCAATTCCTTTTGTTTCGTTGTCGCATTTCGTTCCTTTGACTTTGTGATCGGAAGGACAAACTCTCGACGGAATGACGCGAAGTCACCTAAATATCCCGGCATCAGGAACTCAAATAGAGCCCACAAGTCGGTGACATTATTTTGCAGCGGCGTGCCACTCAAGGTAACACGATGCGACGCGTTTAGTTCCAACACAGCACGAAACAGTGCTGTGGACGGATTTCGAATCAAATGTGCCTCGTCAAGCACCACAAAACTATAGTCGATAGTTCCCAAACGATCAATATCTGTTCGTAGGATTGCATAGGTCGTCACTATCAAAGTCGGACCACACTCTGATACGGGAATTCCATCCTTGTGATAAAGAGTTTTTCGATCACTTGCTGGAAGTGAGTAGTCGATGATAGACACGAAAAAGCCTGGGATATATTTCTTGGTCTCTTGGATCCAGTGATGAACAATAATTGGGGGGCACACAATGAGGCAAGGCAATGCTGTTCTCTTGCTTCCAACTTTAGTCGACATTCCAAGCGTGGCAACCATCGCAGAGAGTGTTTGCAACGTTTTGCCAAGACCCATGTCGTCAGCAAGAATTCCGTGAAGATTGTTGCTCGCCATAAAGCACAACCAGTCCACTCCGTGTTGCTGATATACGCGCAAAGAAGTTTTTGGTGCTAGCCATGATTGAACATCGGTAAACTGCACAGCTTTACCTTCCGTGAAGCTCTCTAGAAAACTGCGTGAAACTGCGTTCTCGGTCACAATCGTTCTGAGGGAATCGGGAAGTAGCTGGTCGGATTCAACGAGCTCGAGATCCATTTGAAGCGGAATCAACGGTACTAAATCGGCAAAAGCCCCTGCCGCCAATATGCGAACAAGTTTGAACTGTGAGCTCATGGTTTTCATTGCGTAATGTACGAGGCTGGGTACATAAGGCATCAGGCCACTTCCAAAGGCTTGGACGATATGATTAAGCACCATCACAGCACCTTCAATTGCTTCGGACTTTGTCGGGGTATCAACTATACCAGCGTTTGAAAAAGCCACGAAGATCGAGTTATACACAGCGAGCATGGCTTTTTCACGATGTTGACCTTGAGCGTATTTGCAAATAATAGCAACAGCACGAGCCACAATATTCCTCGTTTGATGACCATTGTATGATAGCTGCGTCAATTGAGCAAGTTGCTCAAGCCACGATAAACAGGTATCCATCGCCCCATTCTCAACAAATGGTACCACCAGCCTGATCAAGTGCATCGATCGCTGAATTGTGAGCTCGTCATCTTCAGGTTGTTTCCAAGCCTTGGAAATAACGCCCTCCAATGCATTGCACGTTTCAAAAAGAGAACCACCCGCGCACTTGCAGATTTCACCTAGTGTTGCCTCAGCTCCAACAACTCGTACTTTTATCTTCTTGAGATCCTCAGAGGATAGGGATCCACTATGATCACAATGCGAGTCCCTCTCCCCTACAATGGTATCACAAGAATCGTTTGATACACCTACTAGCGCCGTAGCACTATTGCAAAGATTGGAGATAATCTTAGCGACACATTTCTTCTGTGAATGTGCTTGATCAACCACAAAGCTCGCTACCGTTTGCGATGAGATAGTGCGAAATGCTAACTCCTCTTCTACTTTGATCGAGTTCATCAGCGCCTTCACTAAGAAACCACTCTTCTTAGGAATTGGGAGTAGTTGGCAATGTGCACTGCTTCCTAGACCTTGTATACGGTGATAAAATCGAGAGAAACTTTGTTGAACGAGCTCATCCACTAGAAAAAGGTCTTGTCGTTTGAAATGTGCCATTTCAAATTCGTTTGGGTGACAATTCAACTTCTCGTAAGGAAAGAGAGCAATATGCTCAGCAATTTGTCGTGAAATATCTGCTGCTGACGCCGAGTTTGACCTGCCAGCTGACTGAACTGAGATGCCTACGGAGGAATATATTTCGACAATCCTAGCTTCCATTTGGGCAACACGTTTCAGAGATCCAAGTTGTTCGCTGTAAAATACTGGTCTCCCTTTGTGCCGCGCATCGGGATGTACTGTCCTCCACTGGTTTTCTGCGAAAGATCCTAACACGGGCTCAATCGCACCCTGCAAATGCTTAATTCGTTGAGATTGTTCTTGCGAACTTCCGCGTTTTACGTGATTCTCACTGAAGCCCCAGTTCGAGAGTGCCAGTAAAGTACCACATTGTCGTTCACCAGAGCTACTGCACAAACCATCGCGGAGTAATTGAACCAACTCAGTTATACACGCATTCGAAAGAGGGACGTGTGCAGCGGCAAACCCAATTGCCTCGGCAAATGCCGCACGCGAACACATATTTTCTCGTGCTATTCGATAAGCTGAATCGTTTACGTGATAGCTGGACACAGAACCGTCAGAGTGAACTATCTCAAGATTTAGAGAATTGACCTCGTCAGTGGACCACAGCAGCTTCATCCAGTTTGGTAGATGTTTGTCAATTGCAGGCATCAGCAACGCATCTTTCGATAAGCTACTTACTACCGCTTTCCACGCAACTAGCAAATTTCGCAGGACAATGTAATCCTTTTCCAACAGCACTTGAAGCAATAAATGCGGGAGAAATACTGCGGCAAACTGGACTGAATTCGACTGTGAAGTGGAATACTCGCCAGAAAAGATGGCAGCAACACAAGTTGCACTGGATGATCTAACGGATTGCGAATGATGATGGAGCATCGGTATCGTGTACGAGAAACTGTGCCAAATTGCTGATGTGACTTCGTGATCATTCTGCAAAAGTAATGCAATCGAAGGGTGATGATACCATGCACTTAACGCTTGGACTATACTTGCGATAACCAACCCTGCTCCCTCGTTGGACTTCAGAGATCCCCACAACAGTATAGCAGCCTTTCTGATTTCCGTTTTCTCTACACGATCCAAGTATAATACAAAATCTTTGAACATATCCGCTGCCAGAACTAAAACATCTTCCTCTAACCCGGTCTGAGAAAATGTCTTCACTACATCGCCAAAAAAGAGAGGAATCAATACATGGGCATGATTACTATGGGCTCGGACAAGATATTTCAGACCCAACAGACCACCATGTCGTGCTTGCCACTTCGATCCATTGAACAGCGTCCGAATTACTTGCAAATACCTGATCAGAGTATCTTCACTAGACAGACTACCCAGCAAAATGCCAAATACTTGTGCGCACACCTCACGTACAGGAGAGACCGACCCATCCGCCGAATAGTCCACAAATTGATCAAGAGCTAACACACATATACACCGAATCAAGCACTCTTCCAGCCACTTGTCAACAAAATTTCGCTGCAAACTCTCGTCTCCTTCAGGACGGACTGCATCAACAGCAGCGGTGAAGTTGGCTGACAAGAGAATTTGTCGTAACGACAAGACAGCGCCGTGACGAACTTCCCATTTGGAATCAAACATGCTCTCAAAAAGATCAGAAACTAAACCCGCGACTATTGTAGTTTTTGTGTGCGTATCTGTCTCGTCGAATCGTCCACTAGAACCATTTTCATCTTCAGATTCCATAGTCACATCTTCGGTATTTCTTGGATAATCACCTTTTATCCGCTTTTCTCCACTTTCCGGGCCAATTGATCCATTAGCCGAGCGACGTTTTCTTCTTCCAATCGATAACATTTCGCTCGCTTGTTGCTGGTTTTCAGACACAACAGGCTCCTCATCAACAGCATTTTGCGCTTCACATGCTTCAATATCATCAGCAATTTCTTGTGCATCTGGAACAAACAACATCCCACAACATAGTCAGCATATAACCAAAATAAATAAACCACCGCGCATACGATCTCGGTTGAGTCTGGGAAGTAGTTGTTTCGTCAAGGAGTCCTCGCGCGTTTTCCAAATAGCCCCTCCTGCTCCACTAAGCCGTCTCAACAGCAACCGACGTTGCTTCACAGCATGAACACGTCGTTCTTGTTCCGTTAAATTCGTCGAGTATTGATACTCCTACATAGCCAACACTATCAATATCTCCATTGTCACTTCAAATTCAAACCACCCACCTCTCCTCCGCTGCGCAGTAGCGGTGCCCCTTCCTGCACCACTTTACTAACATCCACTGTCTGCAGATTAAGCGCTTCATTGGAAGCTTCTTGACTTCCAACTACAATAAAAATACAATAACAATCAACTTCAATCTGTAATTTGCTATCGTCTCTTGTTCCACGTACGAGAAATTAACGCAAAGAGATCCGCCACATTCTCCTTCTCACTCCTCAACGAACGCGCCACCACATCGAGACACTTAGAGGCAGCCACTCGAATCTCCCACTCTTTGTCCACAATCAACGGTCGTAGTTGCTGCACAATGGACGCGCAGACTTCGGGAGAGCGCACAGCCACTTCGCCCAACTTCTCGGCCGCATTCTCGCGGATCTGTGCGCTGCTTCCATCTACGCAGCAACACAAAACACACCTTATTAGCTAGAGGAAATGCACACGCAGAGGTTGTCGCTGTCAGAGTCTTCAGCACATGGCTACACACCGCGTACAAGCAGAAAGAGACTCTCGAGTCGAGTGGCTTGCGCGCTCATGGCAAAAATGGCAAATGTCATTAAATCGAGATAGTGACGGCCACGTCAGTTTGGCCAATTTGATTGCGCCTCAAACTCAGAATGGACGCGGTCAAGACTGTGCAGGAGTTCGAGCTCACGTGGGTCGTGTACGATCCGATGGACCCCTTTGGGGCCGTGCTGGCGCTGTGTACATTGTCCCCCATGTAGGTATATCAGTCGTACAATAATTATTTTACGGTAGTCCTCTGCTGACCTGGTCGTACAGCTTTCTGGTGATCGTGTACCTCACAGTCGTCGCCTCGCAACGGGACTTGGACAGCATCAGTATGCTCGTGGGGCAGGTACAAAGAACTATTGCAGTATATTACGTTGCATAGGACTAACGATTCGATGTTTGTAGCTTGTGAGTGTCGTTTTTAACAAGATACTCAAGAAGCTCATCAACCAGCCGAGACCCGAAGGCGCGTACATGAGCGGACCGGGAATGCCATCAGCGCACTCTCAGTTCATGGGTTTCTTCGCAGCTTACGTCGTGATCTACACGTGGAAGAGGTGCGTAGATAAATTGACTCTATCGCTGTTGCAGTTGTTAACACGTGTTGGTGGTATGTAGACTGAACGCGCATCGACGGCTGGAGCAGTGGTTCACAATTTTCAGTGCTATTGCGGCAGCGGTGCTGACTTGTTACTCGCGTATTCACTTGAACTACCACTCGACAGATCAAGTGGTGGTTGGTGCGGCCTTCGGCGTGCTCACTGGGGTTGTCTGGTATGCCTTGGTTGCTGCGGTACGTTATCATGGTATCATGGCTGTTGCTGTGTTATTATTGACGCTTACTTGCGTGGAACAAACAGGTTTCTTCATGGCTGTTTCCGGCAGTGGCCGAGTCCTGCATTGGAAAATTCTTTTACGTGCGTGACATCTCCCACATCACGGATCTAACAGTCTACCAACACGAAGTCTGCTCCAAGACTAAGACTTCTCCTCAAAAGAAGTCTCAGTAGGTTACTGTACCAACATTTCTTGCACAAAGACCATCAAATGTCAGCATCACATGCAAATACAAAGTTTTGGATTGAAACCTGTTCTTTTCCAAACTATGAACCACCTAGGAGTTCGTTTTCAATCCCGAGCCGTACTGTTTCCAATTCCTGTCGCTTTTGCACTTGTAGCATTTCGGACAGTAACTCCATGTATCGTTCTCGCTTTGATGGAAAACTCCCCTCCACATTCAAGTCGATCCTCGCACAGACCCGAAACATGCATAGTTCGGTAACACCACCTTGAACTGGTTCAAACACGATCCAGCTTTTCTCGTTGTAACTTGCCCCTGGATTGTTCTTGGACTTCAGCATGAAGAGGTCAAACTTGCTTGATGCGACGATGATACTTCGCTGAAGGTCATCGTGGATACTCGTCGTACAGTGGCCATTCATCACAAACGAGAGCTCATCACTTTTGTACGTAGTGGTAAAACTGGTCGTCGATATATCCTGGCGCTTCAACAGCAGGATTGACATTGTCAGTGCAGAATATTTCCCAGTTAGCGCAAATCCACCAGCTTACCATCGTAGGACCGACGCCAGTACTCCCTTGGCAATGTTGACACATCTTCCACAAGGCCTTGGCAGCTGATCGGTAATCGAAAGGCAAATGCTTGCTGTACAAGAACTCCAAGACTTACCATCGTGGGACCGACGCCAGTACTCCCTTGGCAATGTTGACACATTTTCCACAAGGCCTTGGCCGCTGATCGGTAATCGAAAGGCAAATGCTTGCTGTACAAGAACTCCAAGTGCATTCGCGTTGACGATATCATCTCTACCCTCACCTCCGATAAAGTTGGAGACATGGTTTTGAGATTGAAAACTTTGTTCGTCTCCAAAAGCTGGTTGTGAAGTAAGGTGCTAAGATACTTCAATGTGTTTCGTGCTTCGTCGCTTGAGAATGTGTTCGTTCGAGGAAAAATCAAACTCAACGAAGTGCTACTGGGACGAATAGCTGATTTCTATAAGACAAACAAGGATCGATTAGCTTCTCATCAAACAAATAGTACTGACAAGTCCACGTACCAGTTTTTGCAGTGATTCAATTGTTCGCGACTGATAAATGACGTGTTTGCGTAGAATACGATTTTCCTCCTCCGACTGCTTTCGTAGTCGTTCATGTTTCTTGGCCATTTCTTTCCACACGAGAAGTAATTGCGTGTTTGCAGTTTCTGATTGTCCTCGTTTCAGCTCCCTCGCAGCTAGTGCGATGACTCGAGAAGCTTCACAATTTGCAGCTTCATATCTTGTTCGCTTCGACCTCAACGACTTGAGCTGCTTTTCAAGCTCAGGAATTTCCTCCCGTAACCTCATCAACTCCTGTTTCGGTAGTTCTCGTGTCTTCCTTTGGTTCGTTTTACCATCAACGAAAGGTTCCAACCAAGGTTGGGTCTCGGGTTGTTGCACATTATTTCGCGTCGTCTTCGAGGTTGCATCCGGGCGTTCATCCCACTCATCGAGAAACGAGAACACAGCATTTAGCACCTCGTGTTCGTTCTCGTCAGCGATGTCCATGGCAAAAACCAAAATGCTTACAGATGCAAATCGCATTTGTGGATCATCTGTTCACCAATCCACCTTAGAAAGCGTGGCCTCACCATGACCACTCTGGCGGAGAGTAAAGTGACGGAGACCAAAGACAAAGCGTTGAAAGCCTTCGAGCTTACATGGGTCATGTATGACCCGACAGACCGCTTCGGCGTCATTATGGCGCTCTTCACGCTCTCGCCAGTGTACGGATGCTGTGCTGTATAAATCCTCTCGTCCTCGATTCTCACCATGTTTGTAGGTTTGTGACACTTATGCATGTAACGCTCGTCGCCTTCCAGCGCGACTTGGACAGCGTCAGCATGTTCCTTGGTCAGGTAAGATGCAAGCCGTGAATCCGTTGTGCTTAATTAACACCCCCTTAATGGCAGGTCGTGAGTGAAGTGATCAACAAGATCCTCAAAAAGACCATTAACCAGCAGCGACCTGATGGGGCGAAAATGAGTGGATCCGGGATGCCATCAGCCCATTCGCAGTTCATCTCGTACTTCGCCTCATACGCTGTTGCCTACACGTACTCGAGGTATGACGGTCATCCGATTTTGAGTCGCCGGGAAGCTAAAATCTCGTTTTACAGGTTGAATTCGCACCGCTACATCGAACAGTGGTTTACGCTCGTCGGGTGCATTTTCCTCGCAGCATTCACGTGCTATTCCAGAATTCGATTGGGTTATCACACAAAGGATCAGGTAGCTGTTGGTGCATTTGTCGGGACGATTGTCGGCTTCACTTGGCACGCGCTAGTTTCAACGGTATGTCTGGCATTCTTGGTCTGTTCTTGATTAGCACAAGTTCACTGATAATTCTGCAATAGGTATCGCCATGGTTGTTCCCGCTCATTGCTCAGTCTCGACTTGCCCAGTTCTTTTACCTGCGTGACATCTCTCACATCCCCGATCTCATCGTCTACCAGCACGAACTCTGTTTTGCGGATGCTGCTTTCAAAAGCAAGTTCCTATAGATCAGGTTTGCTTTAACAAACTCCATCATTCCTAACGCTGATTAGAGGTCTTTAATCAAGTCCCATTAGAAAGCTAAAGCGCATGGGCAGCGCAACCTCTCTTACACGAATAATCAAATAGCGGGTACTTCGCGTACCCTTCATTGCTGCTCACTTTTTAGCTCGCTGTCTGACTCGTTGGCAACGTCGATGAATAATCCACGTGTGACCGCTTAAAGTTCTCAGCCCACATCTTCTCGAACAGCTCTCGCTCGTGTTGTGGCTGTGGTGGTCGAAGCTCCTTTGGCAGTTGTGCAGCTGGTCGGTAAGCCACGGGGTCTGTTGGCCGCGCGTTCACCTTGCCCAGGTACCCACCGAGGAAGTTGATCAGCACGTTTGGTTCGTTTGATTCGTACATGAGCTCACGCATAAAGTTCTCGAGCGTGATGCACTTCTGGTGCAGATACGACGGTTCTAACCGATTGAACCAGCGCGTTTCGATGCCTGCCCAAGCGTCTTGAGTGCGCGTATACCGCTTTTCATCCAAGGTCTTGACTAGCTCCCCGAACTCCGAGTACCGCCGCCAATCAGCATACAGCTCCTTTCCGAGCATAAGTGTAATTAAATACTGTGCGTGACGATCAGCGCCGGAGCGCGATTGTACAATGCGGAACTTGGGGATGGAGACAGTAGCGGAGACCACTTTGCTGTTACCTTCTGTAATGATCGTAAATGTCTTGTGGGCCGCTGTGATGCGTGTGTTGGTTTGTTCGTCACCCAAGACGTGCACATTGCCCACATCAATGAGACCCAAGTCGGCACTTAACCGACGACGCAACGAGTGGACAGAGCCATCTCCACCCCAACTCTCGCTGCTCGAGTCAATGTCTGCGAACCAGCCCCACTCAGCACTTCCTTCCTTGCTCATCATGGAAGACGATCGGATGCGGGAGGACCCGGCACCTTCACAGCAGCAACAATGCAACACCAACGTCCCAACGACAACACAAATCGCACAGTCAGTTCATTCGTCTGCATCGTCAACTTCAAGCACAGCAAGCAACAAGAATGCAACTGGTCCGTACCTCGTGGGGATGCAAAATGCGCATGCGCTCGCATCAGCTCCGACTTGACAGTGCGCTGATCGCATGTGTTCATGTACGTGGCAATCACATCCACTGCAGGTCGTCCACGCGGCGTGTTGGTCACCACCGTAGTACTCGGAACTGAGTACGACAGGGACGTGGGGAACTTATCCGCATGTTCTGGCGACGAGTTCGCCGTATCAGACGTCGCGTTGGACGCCAACGATACGCGACGACGCGCCGCCGAGTCGAAGCTGAACACGGCGCTCACACTCTCCTTCACGTAAGGCAGCGACTGCACGGTGAGCTCCTGCGCTTCCTCGCGGAAGGCGTCCGTCGTCTCTCCGGCGTCACTGTCGCTGTCGTGGAAACTCTCCCTCATGTCTGGGTCGGCCATCATGTTGACGGGGAGGTCTAATAGCCGCGTAAGGCGCTCGCGCACTTGTTCGGGGGCGCCTGGCGCGTGGAAGCTCAGCACTTGGCTTGGAGCCACGGGCCGCTGCAGACAGAAGAAGGCCTGGCCGATGGTGCTGCTCAGTCGCTGCGTCTCGCGCGCTCTTGTCGGCGACGCGGCAGGCGAAACTGTGGAGCGGCGTCAAGTCAGCTGGACACCACTCGAATGCGTAGAATGGACGCAGAGGAAGAGCTGGCGATTAGCGGCGACGTTGAAGAATGCAGCCTGCTGTTTGGGAGAAACGACCTGCCCAAATCTTCCATAAATGGGAACAATAACAAATAGAGGCCTATTTCCAGGCTCCACTCACCTCGACTGGGAAGATTGACAAGTGAACTTGATGAATCCTACCGCGCAAACCAGAACAGCCAAGCAAGTCTCTGGGAAAAAGTGGTCGATCCATCGCGCAGTGACATCCAAGCACGACGGCACTTGTGAGCCAATGATGCGCTGCATACTGTCGTCAGTCGAGTTAACAATATCTTATAGGATATCGCGGATCCCATTAATATGGCCACGATCAGTTGATCAACATGCAAAAATAATAATGGTTGCATTTGTCAATAGTTTCAAGACCGTAGATAGCCACAACGATATCATCGCATCAACGATATCAAACCTAGGTGCAATGCACGAAATTAACGCCTGACAATTGCAGCCACGACATTAAACCTAGGTGCAACGTATGTGTAGGTTCACGGATTCACATTAAATGTTTGCAAGTTTTGCAAACTTCTAACAAAGGATATTATTAGTTTGTCGAAATGGGTAGGAGAAAAAGTCTTATCCTAACTTCTTGCGTTCAATAATCCTGGTAGTCATAATTGGTTGCTAACAGTCCGACCACTATAATACTACAAGAAAAATGGCAACTAGCTTGAATGAGTTGATACGATGCGAATAATTAATTCAGTCAAAGTGTACGAAAATCACTCCTCGAAAGTATGGAGCAGGTTAAGACATCTAAACGTACCTATTTTAATGATGTGCCCATTTTGGAGGTTGAAGTTTTGGCTGTACCCACCTCTGCTTGTTCCGACGCTACAAGCGATATATCTATTCCCACGCTGCACCGGCACAGATTCATGTTTTGCTGGTGCTGTTCGTGAAAATATCCTGGCCAGGATTCCTGGTCACTGCAATACAAGTAGTATTAATAACTACTTGTAAATCAACACTAGCAGTCTGCTTACAGTGTAGTTGCAGCACGGTCTCTCTGCCAAGCTTGGAAACGCCCTGATTTATCATCGGCCCATCGAGACTTTCAGCTGCCTGGAGCACCTGCAGCAAGTTACCGCATTCGGTGACATCAGCAGTGGCGGCAAGCTGCGTGGATCAGCAAACGTGCTGGTTGCACTACTGTATGTTGGACACCAGCATGGTGCTGGCAGCAATATCAAGGTTTGATGCGCTTAGCATTGTCACCTCGCTTGTAAACGTCTTCTATCGGGCCTGTCGATGATTGGTGCTGTCGTTACGAGTCTTGTACTTCACTGAGATTCAGGTGACGAACAGGAAGACCCGTCAAAACGCTCTTCACACAACGTCAAGGAGCTTGAATCCGAGCCTCAGAAATGTAAGCTACAGCATGTGACACCAAATTGAGAGTGAATGTAATACTCCAGCGCCTGCAAACGTAGTGTTGGACCCATACATGTACTGAACTTCCGAGTCTGAAGGAGAGATGTCGTCTCGTATTCGCGCCGTCGAACGTTTCGGTGAGCCCCATTGGCAGTAGACAAGACACAGCCCGATGAACATCGACGTGTGCGCTTTCTGTCATTTTACATGCTGAAGTGCTGGAGAAACCAGTGGTGAATGGTTCGGCGAGGCCGACGGCTTCCTGGGGTGTCCAGCGTTCAAACATGGAGGCAATCGCTGTTCTTGCTAGCACCTAGTCGACAGAGCTTACTCAGTAAGTTACTGAGTACTATGGATACTCAGAGTACATCAGTGGTGTTTCCTTTATGTCGAAGTACGTTTTCCCAAACATCGAACAACCACATTGGAGTGAGACAAGAGACACGTTCCGACGGTGCTATCTGTGGCGTCTAGGCTACCTGGCCGACAGAGCTTACTCAGTAAGTTACTGAGTACTATGGATGCTCATAGTACAGCAGTGGTGTTTCCATTACGTCGAAATACGTTTCCCCAAACATCGAACAACCACATTGAAGTGAGACAAGAGACACGTTCCGACGGTGCTATCTGTGGCGTCTAGGCCCTGCAACTCGTCTACTTCTACACCCTGTGAGGCAATACAAACTTCACTAAAGTTTCGATCAGACCAGCAGCTCCAGCCCGAGCTCTACTCGCTGTGTCGCTCGCAGCAGCTGAAGACGGCACGACGATTCAGCTGGATCGCGATATATCGGCGAGATTCGATCAGGCCAGCAGCTCCAGCCCGAGCTCTACTCGCTGTGTCGCTCGCAGCGGCTGAAGACGGCACGACGATTCAGCTGGATCGCGATATATCGGCGAGAGTCGCACTTTAACGGGATCCAATGTGCAAGAGACACGCGCAGATCCCGAGTCAACTGGTTCTGCCAAAAACTTGCGATTTGTATGCTCGCCGAATCTGGAAGCTCACAATGCTGAAGCATCCGTACATTCGGTAGCTTGATCCGAATCTGGAAGCTCACAATGCTGAAGCATCCGTACATTCGGTAGCTTGATCAGCTTGATCCGAATCTGGAAGCTCGCAATGCTGAAGCATCCGTACATTCGGTAGCTTGATCAGTTCACTTGAACGCCGCTTGAACACGACGCGGCGTGGGTTGGGTCCATTCGTACGACGGTCGTAATAGCGTTGGCTCCGTGCAAAGCGCGGAAGCTCCGAGGTACAGCGGACGTAACGCTGTCAACCTTGCAGAGCACCGTATGCCCACCCTTTTTCCTAAGTCTCCGATTGTTTCAACCAGTGCAGACAACGACATCAGCTATACGGTATGCGCTTTCAGGCAACTGGCCACCACCCTTGCTGCCAATCAAGAGGCAGACCACAAAAAAGCCGCACTTGACTGCCACGGACTTCAATCGTTGCTGCAACAGCACGCGACAGACGCAGCAGATACGCGCAAGGTGGTCGCCTCCCTCCGCGGTCACTTCGATTCCTTCCCCACATTCGCGCTGTAGCTATTCCGCATCCATCTGGATGCATCCTTATTCACAGCACACAGCCTTCCGCTCGCCGCAGCAGCAAAAGTATCCACTCCTCGACATGCTGAGCGGCAAATCGTCCTACTACGGACCCACAGGTTCGCCCCCCAATGGGTCAAGGCGCAAGTACGACTCCACAGGCACCTACTCGGAGACGGAGAGCGAGCCCGAGCCGCTTCCGTTCTGCTCGTGCGATGAGGACTACTTTGTGCGATGCGAGTACCACCGCGGAGAGCACCACGGCCTGAGCTTCGAGCTCGCGCACGACTTCGTGGACCTCAAGCACTTGCTGCGCACCATTCACGAGCAGGAAGTGCGGCGATATGTGTACCAGGGCACGCAGGTGGGCAAGGTCATCGAGTTCCTGACGCTGCGGCACTTCCAGATGAACGAGGTGCAGCTCAACTCGCTGTCGCGTCTCATTCGTGATAAGATGGCGCACGTCCGACAGATCCACCTCATCGACGCGCTCGACGCAAACTTCATCCACCAACATCGTGTGGCGTTCCGTCGTTTCTGCACTGCTATCTTCGCTGTCCACCCCGTGATCAAGTACAATTCGATGGCTGCCGAGCTCCCTGAAGAACAGCGTGGGCTCGTCAAGGAAGTCGCCGTGCGCGAATGCCCCATGGACAATACATTCTTCGCGGGTATCGGCTCTGCGATGCACTACTCCAACACCGTACAGAACATTGACTTGCAGGAGCTCATGGATCCCGCTCAAGTCAAGGAAGAGGACCTGCACTTGTGCTGGGGTTGGTTGGTTTACGGTTTGTTCCACCCCAACTCGACCGCCCGAATTGAGAAACTCGATTTGTCGCGCAACATGATGCGTATGAAGGACATCCGCGTTGTCGAAGGTATCATGTCTGGCGGCCATCCGGCACTTGTGTTGCTGATTCCAGAATACGCAGCAGCTCTGCAGCGTTACAGCAAGAGCAACCGCGACAAAATTCTGCGCGAGGACGTAAAGCGCGCGCTTCTCAAGGGAATCCCACACCGACGTGTGTTTGCCCTTATCAAGAAGGGTACCACCGTGCGTCCGCTACCGACGTCAAAGCTTTCTCAGCACGAAGTATACAGTGACATGCTCGTCGAGAAGGAGTTGCTAGAGGTGTTCTGCATTTTGCGCAAGTGGTTGTGTGTCGTTGTTCCTGGGTTCGGACTTGGATGGGTGCCACGACAGAGTGCAATTGAAATGACCGAGATCGGCATGTCTCCGCGAATTTGCTCGCCAGCGACGCTCATGCGCTCGGTTTCGTTCTGGAACATGATTGAGGCTTCGGACGCCGAGGGAATGGTGGTGCCACTGATCACCCTCTTCTTTCAGATGACGGGCATCAGTGATCGACTCGAAGATATCAACTTGAGCGAGAACCGCATCGGTAGTCCCGATCAGTTCGGTATCCCTGCCACGGAGATCCTCCATCGGATTATCTATTTCTCGCCCTATTTAACGAAGTTGAACTTGGCGGACTGCCAGTTGATGAACATCACCCCGTTGCTGGAGGCGTACAAGAAGGGCCGGTGTCGTATCCGAAGTCTCAATTTGGACTCGAACATGCTCGGTTTCCGTGGCGCGTTCGATCTTGCCATGCTGCTGATCAGCGACAGTCAGTCCCCATTGGGTTCTTGGCTCACAGACCTCAGTCTTCTCTTCAACGACATCGACGCTATCGGCACGCGTGCTCTACTGGAAGCATTGCAGTACAACGTCCATCTGGAGCACTTGGCGATCGAGTACGGCAACGAGTTCCCTCCCGAACTCGGTGATTTCGAGTTCACCGGCGACTGCGCTACGTGGCACGAAAATTACCTGTTCGAGCGTCTAGCAGTGTTACGTGTGTTCGAGAGGTTTTCGCTGGGCGAGCCACTCGACGAGAACGTGATGCACCTCGTGTGGGAGTTCCTCGGCTTCGACGAGCCATGATCATACTAGTACCCGATCTAATTGGAGCATCCACACCTGTAGCGCCAGAGATCTCCGTTAAGCTCGCTGGAGTAGTTAGCATCGCTTTCCAGCATGTATGTATATAAGGCGCTCTCCTCTCTGGAGTTTAACTTACTAATGCACGTCGTTTTTAACTTGTCATCTGTCGAATTGATCTTGTCAAGGGAAGAAAGATCTTTTACGTAGCATAATTAAAGCTATGTTTAGATGAGGAATCGTATTTTTATTTCTGAAATCGTCGATTTCTTACGGTGCGTCTCGACTACAATGCAACTCCACACCAGCTCTTAGATCGAAGTACGCTTTCGCCTCCTCAATTATTGATCCGTGTCAGATGCTATCGAAAACACCTAATAACGAAGAGTATTTGTATGATCGGAGTGTTTTTTCTTGGTGCAACCGTTTTGAAAGTCTATCAACACGTCGAGCTCAAGTTGAAAAATGACGAAGCGATTCATCAAGCGTTGAATGCGAATCAACTTCAACGCTCAAGCTCCCATGTATAATACCAGAAGAGGCTAATACAAATACAAGTCATGTTTCGACGATGCAGCCAGCGTCTTGAGCGTCACCGTGGGTCAGCTCCTCAAGACAAGAAAGGCCAGCAACGAGTGATTGGGTGTGTATCGCGCTGACGCTGCAAGACGTGTCGGTTGTTCCAACTTGCACGTGACCATCAAGCTA